>CM062290.1:74717146-74988645 GCA_031216915.1 Pictodentalium vernedei | reverse complement strand
CACACACAAAGAAACACTTTATTTTTATACGTGTGCAGTTTTTATTTAGAAAGTACTAGTACAGCTTATGGCTCTATGTTGGAACAATCGTGCAGCCTGTTCCAATGGGGGCGGGCGGGGGATACAAACTATGTTTTGGTGATAAAAAATAATATTTCTTACAAAAAGTATGGATGCAAGGAATGCTCAGTGTCAGTTGTGACGCACTGTACGAGAAAGCAAAAGGCTGGGTGGTATGAGAAGGCCTTCGCTTATCAAAGCCGCCCACTTTTGTGAGCTTGCTCTCATATTATCTGAGGTCTATACGAGCGAATAAGACTAATTTACACGAAGTAGATCAACAACTACTGCGCTATCATTTTATCTCCCCTTCAAATTTCTACGAATAAACAAAGCCTAACTTTAGGAAGATACCGGTCTGGGAAGTCAGGGATGAATAGAGTTGAATGTAAGTGTTGGAGAAAAAAAAACGCATCTTGAAACCGCATCCCACCCAGTTTCAGCATCAAAACTTACAATTGCAAAATCCTTGTTCATTGAATCCTTCATATTGACCTCATCCTTTTATTCGGGATAGCTCGTGTATAACAAGGGACATAACTGCATCCTTTTCAATAAAGATTACTATTGCGGGTTGCAATACACTGAAAGATTTGCATTGGCGACAGTGTTAACAACTTCCTGTCTCCTAAGCTCATCAAGGTCACTTGGGGAAAACAGTCCTGAATCCACTTAGTGTATCACCTCATTAAAAAAATGAACAGGAAAAAAAAAATAATTCACCGTGTGTTTTCTGTGTTCAAATTTGACGATTCCCCAACTACCGTCCAGTTTCATGCTCAATTAAAATGCATATTTTACTCCCCCCCCCCCCCCCCCGCCACCTTATATTTCCACTCTCGCAATTTTGATAGTGGGGGGGACATAGTAGCCACTAGGTTCGCCCTCAAGCTTCGGGTGTGGTCATCTAACAGCGGTGCGAGGTGGGGAGGGCCATGGTAGCCCATCCTTATACGCTCAGCCCCGTGGGGGGGGGGGGGGGGGGGGGGGGGCATTGTTACTTGGTAGTGTGAGCTGGATTCGTGGAGAGCACAATGTTTTTGTGTCAATAGAGCACACATAAGGTGTCATGTTCATCATACCGTTGTTATACACGGCTGGCATCCCCATTTGGGGGGAGGGGGGGGGGATGTAGTTAGGCACCCGGTTGCGTAAAGTCACATATATCCCGTGTTTATGAAAGCGGGATAAGGCTATCGATATGTAGTCACCGTATATGGACTATAGGTGGGCCCTGGGGTACGGGCTCAGGATTGGAACTAAAGCCTCCTGCGTTGGCGCAGGGGTGCGGTTCCCACACAGCGGGAAGCACATGGAGGAATGGGTATTGGTGGTATATAACTCGCAATCGCCTTCTATTTAGAAGCAATTGGATATCCTCATTAAAGAAGGATTTGGTAGGTTTAGGAGGCGTTGGTATAAATGTCAGTCCCTTGCCGAGTACAATCATCTCAGGTTTATTGAGGGTGTAACTCGATAGGTTGGTGATGTGTTTGCTAGCCGTCTCAGCGTGAGCGGTTAGTATAGAGTGTTGTTTCATTCGACGTCGTGTACGCTGATTCTGGTTATGTTTAACACGAGAGGCCGCGCGGAAACTGCGCGTACGACAATAACTCTTAGGCCTACGGTGGTCCGTAGGGGAGTAAACATCACTGGTATGAGCGTAATGGCCTAGTCAGGGCCGTTCAGCCTCGAGTATTCTGGCTAAATTCCGCAATATGCCGTCTCTGGTATAACACAGGGTAGGCCCTGGAATGGTAGGTATAATAGGTGTTTTATATGCCCGGTTGATAGTGGACATAGCAGGTCCGTTTATGGTTGGAGGGTGAGTAACACCGTCAGAACCGGATGTTGATAAAGCAGGTAGGCCCGCTGTTGGTCCAGTAGGAGTGGACCGGATCCCCGGATCACCAGGGGAAGCATAGGAAAACTGTAAACTCTCCGTGGAAGAGGTGGTATGCTGACCGCTGGTCTCAGTGGTAGACGTGAGCCCATATTCCGACAGTGGGAGGTCGGATGTGGAACCTAGGGGACCGCTTAGGTCCCTAGGCCTGAGGTCAGTGAACGTATGGGTAGGCCCATCGTGTATTAATGGGCTAGGTGGAGCTGGTGCGTTGTTAATTGGTACGGATTGTATGTTTGTAGCAGGTGAAACGGCATTATTGGTAGCATTGTCATGCGTGTGGTTCGAGTCTGGGTCGAGAGGCCAGTCTCCCTCAGGTAGAGTAACTTGCGACCATGGTAGTTGGCTACTACAGGGGGTCATTAATGAGTCGAGGGTGGTCGAGGTAGAGGTGCAAGGAGGGAGGTTATTTACAGGTAGCACCTTCGCGGCAGGACGGGTGGGCATGACGCCCGGTGAGGACTCGGTGGGCAAGTCCTTAAGGGCGTGTGCTACAGTACGAGACGTAACGTCTGGTGGGAGAATGTTGGTCATTCCCAGCTTCCGGCGTTTAGGAGCCCGCGGAAGCGAGTCAGCTATGGTATGGCTAGTGTTCACTGGTACAGTTTCCCGGTGAGAGGATTCCGGGAGGTGGTTCCTCAGTAGGTTAGAGGTATGGCCACTCGGTGAGTGGACAGCGGATTCTTGTGGTTTGAGTGGGGATATGGTGGTGTCCACTGGTAACGTAACTCGGAGAGTGGAATCCGGGAGAGATGGACCCGGTTGGTCCACGGTAGTGTCACTCGGTGAGTGGATTATGGCACCATGTGTGTGTCGGTTGCGTGCAATGGTATCGGTAACTGTGGTACAGTCCCGGTTGGGAACTAGTACAGCCGTGGCAATAAAATCCTTATACCGTTGGGCATTGGTTAGCCTGTATTTGGTGAGATCGGTGGAGGAAAAGCGATCAATGGTTTGCTGGAAGAGCTCAAGAAATGCAGGTTGGTCCTGCTCAATGATATTCGGGGGAAGCGGGTGGATGAGGTATTCAGATATCTCATTTTCTAGGTATGAGATGCGCTTCCAATATTGTGTCTCTAAGAGCTGTGTGGTTTGGAGAGCTAAAGCGTCGAGGTCCGACGAGATATCGCTCTCAAATTTCAATACGCCATTAATTGTGCGGCGTAGATCAGCGGTTATGGTATTGAGAAGATCAGCTGGTACGACGTTTTGTAGGTTGCATTTCTGATAAATGCGATGTTTATGGTGTGCATCAGCTTCCCGAAACATGAGTCTCCGAGTGTTATTGAGTTGTAGTCGGAGCTTACGGTGAGTTTCGGGGTGTAACGATTCCATGGTGGAATGAGGTTAGGTAGATAGGGTGGACCTCTATTGGTATTTGTCCGGAATTAGCTTCCGCGAGTGTAACCAAGGTTTCGGCTAGTACAGCCTTATCAAACAAACAAATACAGAGATCTGTTGTAGTTATTATGGTAATGTGCCAATATTTTCAGTCTTTTCTAAAATAGACACTGTGGCATTTTTATTGAGGGTTTCAAGATCAATAAATATTGCCCCAATCAGCTGATCTCCTTCATTTTATGCTCTATTAAATGTTGAGGTAAAATCTTAGAGGGCGCTTTTGCCCCCATTTAGTGTATTGTAACCTAAAGTTATGATTACAATTGCAATTAATTTGAAAAAAGTAATCGATTACATTACTGATTACTATCTCTCTTTTCCTTCAATGGGATATAGATTATTACCACGTTATCTACTTTGTAGAAGGTGTAGGATAACCACACATGCGCGTGACTAGGATCCTATGATATGAGGTGCCCTACCCAGCTTTATTTCTGTTTTGTGGGAGGGATGGGAGGGTAAAGATAATATTTGAAAGGCCGTTGCATGGGGTCTCGGGGCTTCCCCTAGTCCTAACTTGGACCTCCCGGTCGTTGTCCCTCCTCCCACTTCCCTGAAGGGGACAACGGCAGAAGGATCCTAATTAGGAATGCCCCCGCCACACCCCGAGAAAAGTTTACAACACTTAGTGCTCTAAGAGCGAATCTGAGGCAACGTGTGTATCCCCTATATTGGAGACCATTTTAGGGCTTTATGTTGTGTGAAAACTTACCTGGGGCCAATTTGTTTGGGTTTTTTTTTTGGGGGGGGGGGGGGAGCTGTGAGAGGGGCAGCCAAAATTGTAGAGCGCCCAGCCATCCCCTCCCCCGCCCACCGTAGCAACGCCACCGTGACCACTAGAAAACTCGTTGATTTTTTCATTTGTTGATTCTTCCCACACTTTTAATCTTTTCTTGAGAACATTATTAATTGCTTCCGAAGAAACGATTTATTTATTTATTTATTTATTGGTGTTTAAGTCACATACTTATGCACAATGGCTAATCGTGACCGTGACAGTTGAACGAGTGGAGGAAGCCGGAGTATGCGAAGAGAACCACCGAGCATCGACGAGTAATTGTCAGCTCCTCAACATTCTAACTACGTATGTTCAAGCTCCGCTCAAGCAGGGTTACAGCGATTGAAGACATGTGCACCATCGACGTGCAGTACGCCTTAGTACACGGCGTCATCGTTCTCCCATGTAGGCAACCGAGATAAAGTGTCTTGCTCAAGGACAAAACGCGGGTCGTCCTGGACGGGGATCGAACTCGGGACCTCTATCATGGAAGTCCAATAGTATCCCACTGAGACACCGCACTCTCCCGAAGAAACAATTGCAAGTGTGGGAAACATCTAAAGAGAACAATGTGGGGCCAGACTTTTCATATGTTTATCCTACACCTCATGCTGGAATGTAACATACTTAGAATTCAATGGCTGGATTGTCTGGATTAATTAAATCTCAACAAATTACAAGAGATTTAAAATACGTCAAGACTTATTCTTCAGCAAAAAATAATGTTATATTTATACATACAGTAGATTTGATTAGATTAGGTTAGATTTCTGTCTACCTGTCGTCTGCCAATGAGGATACATACTATATAACATTTTATTTCCAAATGAAACAAAATACTGCGTTTTGGTTGGCTGAGAAGTACGGTGTAACTTGCAACCCACAGCAGCTTTTTTACGCTGTGGTTAACCACGATGTAAAAAGAAGAATACACAATAGCAGGCTATGCAGTTAAAAAAGTACCCATTTGTAATTATTAATTCATACCATCTGCTCTGTTATGTTAGAACAAAATTAAAAATACAGGAAATTTAATATTTATGTGTAATAAAATATTACAGATAGGGATGTCATTGGAACTGGCTCATTGAGCCAGTTCCAATGACATCCATATTTGTCTGGTTTTACTAAGAAGCTTACAAAGTACAAATCTTCTGTCAGTTTTTTCCCACAATGTAGGTTGAAGTATTAAGTACACCAAAATAATTCTTGGAAATAAATCCGTTATACTAGTGTTTTCCAGGGTGTATGGGAGTTTACACCGGTCTGGGAACTCATAAACACATGTCTGTTGTCAGGGTGTATGAGTTCCCAAACCGGTGTAAATTCCTATACACCCTGAAAAACACAAGGATAACTAATATTGTGCAGACCAAGCTGAAAAATAGCAGGAAACAAAAAACGATAAAAAGAAAAAGAAAAAAAACAATGTACCGTATTGCTAATTCAAGGGAAGAAAGAAGTTTGTAACTTTGGATCAGGTGAACTGAGTAAGCATGAAATATTTGCTTCCCCGATTACTATCTGAGAAGGAAAACACTTGCATGGTATGCTCAGATAGCAATATTTCATGACTTCAACACATGACTTCAAATGTGCTCATTAGGTCATGGTAGGGAGCGCGGTGGCTCAGTGGTAGACTGCTCCACTTCTATGCTAGAGGTCCTGAGTTCGATCCCCGTCCGAGTCGAACACTGGACCTCTAGCATAGAAGTCCAGCAGACCCGGCCCGCGTTGTGTCCTTGGGTAAGGCTCTTTATCCCGGTTGCCTACATGGGCATGATGAATCCGTGTACTAAGGCATACTGCGCGTCGATGGTGCACATGTCTTCAACCTCTGTAACCCTGCTTGAGCGGAGCTTGAACAGAGTTAGAATGTTGAGGGGCTGACAGTTGCATCGTCGATGCACGGTGGTTCTCTCCGGGTACTCCGGCTTCCTCCACCCGTAAAACTGTCACGGTCACGATTAGCCATTGTGCATAAATAAGTATGTGACCTTAAACACCAATAAATAAATAAATAATTAGGTCATAATTTATACTGACTTAACCCTTTACCTAACGTAACGGCCAAAACCGGCCAGCGCTATTCTCAAAAATCGTCGAGCTCGTTCCAACGAGGGGTCATAACCTATGTTTTTGAGACAAAAAATGAAAAAAATTAGTTATTCAAGAATTATTTTTGCAAGTGTCGTCTGCTTTTCAGGTTAGGTAAAGGGTTAAGTATATCTAAATAAGAGGGTAAACCTTGGGCCCGGCGAAGCTTCGAAATTTTAATCGATTTGACTCGAGTTGCCCTTATTCGCAAATTTTCTAATTGTGGAGATGTTCTCTGAAGCATAGGCTACCAAGTATCCACTTTTTATACGCCCGTTTGAAAATCGGTCGTATTATGTAATTAGTCTGTCAGACTGTCTGTCTGTCCGTACGTTAACATTTCTGGTTTCCGACAGATAACTCGGATTGACTCCACTTTGGATTATTTGGTCTCAACGTTGCGTTTGTGTATTAATCAGCAAGTACTAGAAGTCGAGTTCGAATATGGGTTCCGTCCAATTATTTTTACTCTTTACCTTACATGAACAGCAGACGACACTTTCCAAAACAATTCTTGAATAACTAATTTTTTTTTTTCATTTTTTGTCTCAAGAACATTGTTAGAACCCCATATTGGAACGAACTCGTTCCAATGAGGGGCCATAACCTATGTTTTTGAGACCAAAAATGAAAAAAATAATGAAAATTAAGTGGCGATTTTTGAGGATAGCGCTGGTCGGTTTTGACCGTTACGTTGGGTAAAGGGTTAACACGACTTACAGCCCTTTTCGGCTATAGAATTCGACTGTCAATTAACATTTATTATTACTTTTCAAAGTGTGATTTACTGGGATTTTCCGGGTTTGATTATAAACGATAACTTCACAAGTGAATCATGCAATCAACAATTGGGTCATGTATCCGTGGGTGCAAACGAAGACGCTTTACCGTGGGTGTAATGGGGACTTCATTGTTTTTTTGTTCTTTTTTTTTTTTTTTAACCCTTTACCTAACATGAAAAGCATACTTTACTTGCAAAACAAATTCTTAAATAACTATTATTTTCATTTTTGTCTAAATTTTGGTTATGACCCCCTCATTGGAACGAGCTCGTTCTAATGAGGGGTCATAACCTAGGTTTTAGAGACAAAAAATGAAAAAATAATGAAAATTAACTGGCGATTTTTGAGAATTACGCTGGCCGGTTTTGAACGTTAGGGTTAAATAATATAATTATCGTTAATAATGAAAAGTAATAAACAGAGTAATCGCTTGACTGGACTGGTTACGTGAAATAATTCATTCGAGGCGAGGGACTATATTGTAAAACATTCATGCGCATTCGCGCATTCGTGTTTGTACAGCTTCCATCACCTCTCCAGTCAAGCGATTACTCTCTAGTTTTTGTTTCTGACCGATAACTCCAGTTTGGATTATTTGATCTCAACCAAAGTTAGTATGTTTATTACCCAACTAGTAATACAAGCCATGTTCGAATATGTGTTCCGGCTAGTTATTTTTACATGAGTTACGGCCCTTTCTGGACTTAGGGTTTGACCGTCTGTTTACATGTTTGTTTTCCGACCGATAACTCCAGTTTGGATCATTTGATCTCGACCAAAGTTGGAAGAATTCAAAATGACTAACGGGCATATTTAGTCACGCCTGGTGGCTCTTGTTAACTTTTCTTCGAACATCAGGTCTCCTGTACTGATGATAGAAAAAGAGTTCAAGAAAAGCAAGAGTGCTAAAACATCTTGTCCCTGTATCAGTAGGCATTGCGTCTTTTGACTGGTCAACGTGACCGCAACAAATAGCCATGGTATCGGCTATCTTCAAAAATGCGGGTGATAAGAGCCGTTGTTCCCCGTTTGTCACTCGAGAAACATCCAGGTGATAAAATAACCTTTGACCCCCGACTGGGTCACATCGATGATCCATTGCAGAAACTCCTATTAGAACTGTTGAGTTATACCCAACTTATTGTCGTATTATAGTGAATACTAATACAAATTAAAAAATATCGTCGCAGCCCTATGTGTAGAAGCACTTGTTGGCAGGGGCGGCGGAGAAGGGGGGCATAATTTTGCCCCCCCCCCCCCCCCACAGTTATTCGCGCAAACTGATGAAAAGTTGTGTTGTTTTTCGAACAACAAACACACCATCAGTAACGTTGATCGAGTCGGACATCAACTATACTTCACTTGATTCAATTCAAAAACGCAAGATCAAGGGCAAACCGGGCTACCGTCCTTTGACATACACCATTCGGTTGTGATTACTGATCTAAAAATAAATAATTCTATATTCTATGGTTGTGGTTGTGACCTCGATCTTGTAATGAAGTTTTGTTTTGGTTCGCGTTTGAAAAACATGGTCGATTCAGCTGTGAACGGAGTTCAGTATGAACCGTGTGCCCCCCAAAAAACAAAAAAACAGAGACAGAAATTGACTCTAAACTTGCTTGTAAGCTGCCATGCTGTGAGCCTGGCGAAACACCGTATACACACAAGATCGCAAATAAGGGAAATTCAAACTTACTGGTTTAAAAAAAATGTCATTTTCACAGTGATAAAAATGACTGCATTTTCGCCCCAAAACGGCAAAAGTCACGAGAGAACTCCATTTGATACTGATAGCTCATTTTCAAAATTTTCTGGGGGAGAACCCCCCCCCCCCCCCGACCTCCCTTTTGAAGCGGCATCTCTGTGCCCCCCCCCCCCCCCCCCCCCCCCACACACACACACACACTTTTCATTTCGCTCCGCCGCCTCTGCTTGTTGGTTGTCGCAATCGATGAGAACTGAACAGATTGAATCGGATTCGCAAATACACTTCTTTTGCGCTCTGTGGGGTGAGAACATCAAGGGGGGCAACTCATCTGTTTATCTTCGATATCGTTTGAGCAGCGCACTTCATAATTTATTTTGCGGTTTCCGATGTTCAGCGAAGAAATGTATGCTATTAATTTCACCTACCTCTTATAAAATTCAATGACTGCGGCTCAATTCAATATCTTCAAGTTTAAGCACAAGTGGTGTCTGAAATTGTGAGACATAGTTCCCGAAATTCAAAATGTCACCTTCCATGTTCCATGACCACGTCCAGCGTCGTTTTTTATTTTTAAGTGAATATTTAAGCTCTTCTCCCAAAGACATGAATAAAACACACAACACATCACATCTAACATGCTGAAGCTTGTTCCATGGAAATACAGTACACTCTGGAAGGCTGAATTTACACGGTTTAAAAACTTTTTCAACGAATTCAAATTCGCCAAAGAGAAAAACTTCTCCATATGTGACCTGGTTTATAAACAACAATTCGGAAATAGACTCGGTCTATTTATACTTTTGCGGTGACGTTTGTTTCGCTGTTTGGTTCAAAACTTGAGGCTCAGAGTGGGGTTTAAACTTCTTCGCCTGAGTCTTAATGTGGGAGCATATTTTACATCTCGGCATTATTTCTGTGTTAGGAGGCGGGACAATATAAGTTATCTCGGGCAACACCCAGGGTATATGGAGATTTAATACTTGGATGTCTCCTTTTCAACAAATCGGCTTGTGCCTCATGGTTGAAAACCGACATCCAGGTATAAATCTTCATGTACCCTGGATGTTGCCCGAGATAATTTATAATGTTCGCATATTGAAAAGAGAGGAGTATTGCTGAAACCGGCAGTGGGTTTCCATCTGGGAACAGTGGAAAAGCCCAAGTAAAGGGGAGTTTTCAGCTGAGAGCCTCTAGACTGAAGAGTTTTTGTGTCTCGTACGTTTTCAATAGAATTTTAGTTGATGTCCATGTCTATGGCTATGGATGATTTGGTTGTAACCCCCCCCCCCCCCCCCCCTCCCATCCACGGTACACTTTCAAGGGGTATGAATTAATGGTAGAGGTGAAAAGAAATTTTGAAATGAATAAAAAAAACATTTCTCCCTATATCCCGATAAATTCTGTCTATTGATTGGTCAAATTCCCTTGAACCAATGGTCATTGAAAAGGGTGCACCCAACATACGAGGTATATGAGAGCGTGTAACATCCAGGGTATATGGGCACGCGAAACATCGGGGGTATATGTTTTAAATGAGAGCCTTTCGCTTCCGGTCGCCTCGATATAAAAAACGAACTAAAAAACCTGAAAATAGTCACAAATATTTTCAGATTTCCGACAATTCTGTCATATTTTGCTGTTATAAATTAAATTGTCGAATAATTAAATGAAACAACTTGAGAAAAATAAAATAAGAGCAAATATCGTTCCCTGAGTATCAGTTGGGACTCGGGAGACGAAATGTCAACAAAATTCTGTTTACTCGTTTCCGTAAGGACCCAGGGAATGTAACTCTATCTGTTGTCTTCTGCGTTTAAAAAAAAAAAAACAATTATTCATGAATTTGGTCCAAGTAATTGCGGAGTGTGAGAAATGCGTCTACAAATTTATTTCCGCTGTGTCTGTATTGTATTTCAAACAGAACAAAACAGTCATCTCCGCCAACATGTACGGTATATGGAGATTTAATACCTATTAAATCTCCATATACCATACATGGTGGCGGAGATAACTTATAATATAATTTAAAAACAATAATTAGATGAATAATGATGTTTTTTTACTATTCTCAAATAACAGTCTTGTAGAGGAAAATATTTTTACTTAACAACTATGAATACTACACCTTTCGGATACTTGCCCTTTTTCAACAATTTTTATTGTCTGCAACTACATCTTCTGATAACATTAGCTTATAGTTGTTTGTATTCGTAGTTGTTGATAAAGGCCAAGTGCCCGAAAACTCCAAAACAAGAGAATACTGTTGTAGATTCGTTAGTTTAGATGTCTGAAAGCAGTGGCTGCCCCACTAAAGTCGCGGTACAGCCACTGCGTTCAGACAGCTGAACTCTATTGATTATTAAGTTCCAGTCCTAATGAACAGAATATGCAATGGGCTTCGCGGTGGCTTGCATTCCTTCGTCTTGTGTCAACAAAGAGGGCATAAACAGAACGACACGCGTGTGTGGATGGGTTAATCGATATGGCACGAGCGCTAGGAGAGAATGAGAGGCCGCAGGCCTCGAGTTTTATCCTTCCCCGATGACTCAATTGCCATATCGATTAACCCATTCACACACGCGTGTGTCGTTCTGTGTTTATTACACGCCTTCACGTCTGTAAAAAAACATTATTAGAAGGACACTCAGTAATTCATTTGACAAGTATCATCAAAAAGAACACATTTTATCGTCAGCAATTTTGCGAGGGTAACCCGTGTTATTATTTCGTCCCCTGAATTCCAGTGTGTTCTATGTACCTTCTGGCACATAGAACACATTGGAACCCAGGGGACGATTCATAGCTATCGCTAGTGATTCAAACTATAATTGCTGTGCCACGATTTGCAGAAAATTTTTCTGTTTTCCTGTTAAGGGATCGGTGTTCGTTCAGCTCAATCATTAATTCACTATCTTGGAGTCTGTTGAGGGTTTTGTTTTGTTGGTCTTTTAATCGCGTATCAATAGTTTCTATTTTTGCTAGCTCGTGAAGTTCCTTTATCGGTGTCCATTTGGGTTTGCATAGTGCCACACGCATGACATAATTTTGAACCCTCTGTAGCTTCTGAATGTTGGTTTTGCTCAGGTCACTTGTTATTATGGCACCGTATTCTAGTACCGGACGTATAAATGTTTTGTAGAGCTTGAGAAGCACATCTTTGTTTGCTCCCCAATTTCTACCTCTGATCATCTTCAGAAAATTGATACGTTTAGTAGCTCTAACCGTAATGGAGTTTACGTGACTGTTTAGACTGATATTGCTATCTAGGATAAATCCCAAAAATTTGGCCTCTTTGTTTGCTTTTAATTTGTGATCGTATAACTGGAGGTCGATACTGGGGACTGTTTCTTTCCTTTGCTTCTTGAAGAACGTAACTTTTTTAGTTTTGGTGGCATTGAGTTTGATGCGCCACAGGGCGCACCAGCTCTCTAGATCGCGAATGGTATCCTGTAGACGATTTTTAATTATGTTTCGGGGCTTGCTGGCCGTCCAAATGCTTTTGTCGTCTAAGAACTGCGATAGTTCATCACAGTTTGTCCCTACTTTTTCTATGTCATTCACATATATTATGAAAAGAAGCAGACTTAGAACCGACCATTGTAGTGTTCCCGCTTCGAGTATTACTTCCTCTGACACCTCGCGATTAACCCTCACCTTGATTTTTCGGTCAGTTAGAAATGATGATATGATCCTCAGAACTTTAGTGGGTAATCCCATTTTCGCTAGTTTATATCTCACGCCATTGTGCCATACCGAGTCGAACGCTTTTTCAACATTCAAGAAAAGCGCTGTTCCGAATTCGTTTTGACTAAATGCTGTTTTCATCATGGTCCATCTCGGAAACCAACAGGGAGTATAGCCATTTCAGTTGTCAAAATTTAGCTTTAATAATTTCATACTTTTCTTCCAGGTGTTTTTGCTGATCGATATAGTGTTTTAGTGTTGTATAGGTGTGATTTGTAATAAAAGATAGTTATATTAGTGTTTAGTTTAGTTTCTCTGTCGGGTTTTAGTGGCGTGTTCCCTATCTTCGCGCGGGTCATTTTCGGTGTTTTGTTTTGTTGTGTTTACGTTTTCGACCGCTTTTCGACCGCTTTCTCAAATTTTTAGTTCCTCTTTGTAATTTTGGCTTTGTAATTATTTGTAATCATGAGTGGTAAGTGTACGACGGGTGTTCAGACGGAGGTAAGTATGGGTGTTAAGGGAGGTCTGAGGGAGGTGAGTCGAGGGGTGCAGGTGGGGGAGAGTGAGGATTCGGAGGCATGCAGACAGTGTAATATGAGGTATGGTGGTGGTCGGTCAATGGAGAGTAGTGGGGTATGTGCGAATTGCAGGGATATTTTACAGTTGTTAGAGAAGTGTGTTGGATTCGAGCGGGAGATTGCAGAGCTGAGAGGGAGGTTGGGGAGGGCCGGTGTATCTGGAGTTACCCCGTTGAAGGTTACCTACGATGGTGAGGTGGAAGGTGGGTGGAAGGTCGTTGTGGACTCAAGTTGGAAACTGGGAAGCAGGAAACGCGGGGGAATAATGCTCGATGTGGGGGTGTAACTGAGGAGGGGGGTTCTAGTAGGAAAATTCGGAAGGTGGCGTCAGGTCAGGGCTGCGTCGAGTCCGGAAGCCAGAGTCGGCGTAAGGCTACCAAGGTTGCTAGGGGGTGTTTAGAAAACAGGTTTAGTGTTTTAGACTCTGATACCCTTGGGGACGAGAGTGAGGGGGAAAGTGTGGGGGGTGAGATGGTTGTTGATGATGATAGGCCAGTCGGGGTAAGGAGGGCGGTCAAGAGAAAGAGGGGGCCAGGAGCTTGCAAAACGAGAAGGGGTGCAGATGATATAGGAACTGGGGCCAGAAGAAGAAAATTAGTGGTAGCGGGGAGCAGCATTGTACGTGAGATTGACAATGTAGTTTGTGGTCCTGATAGTTCCAATCGAACAGTCTTGTGCTTTCCGGGGGCGAAGGTGGAGGATCTCAGGGACCGGGTAGATGGCATTGTGGCAGGGTCAGGACCGGAACCGGTAGTGGTGGTCCATGTGGGGACCAACAATATCAGGGAGAGAAGGTCAGTAAGTTTGGTGGAGTCGTATAGAGGCTTAGTCGGCAAACTGCTAAGTAGGAATGCAAGGGTAGTCGTATCCGGGGTCCTTCCTGTTCTTGGAGGTGGGGACGAACGAAACTCAAGGATTTTGGCGCTAAATGAAGAGTTAGAGGACTACTGTGTTGATCTGGGAATTCCCTTTATCGACCATTGGGACACGTTTTGGGGCAATGGGAGCATGTACGGGCGTGACGGGCTGCATCTTAGCAGGGCGGGGAAACGGGTATTAGGGGATAAAATTCTACGGGTAGCAGAGCCTTTTTTGGAGAGGAGCGGGGTGGGAGGTCAGAGGCAAGTATAACGAGAGTGGACATAGGTGGGGTGAACAAGAGTGAGGGGGACAGAATAAGTTTACCAAGACTAGCACCAGAAAACAATGGGCCCAATAGGCGGAAGGCAATGAACCTCGGTACCCTGAAAGTGGGTTATAGCAACATCCAGGGTCTCCACCGGAAAGTAAGTGAAATTGCTACATTGATCGAGACAGAGGAGTTTGATGTCATGGGCTTAAGCGAGACGTGGGTAAGACACGAGGAACGGGTAGACCAAGTAAGCGGGTGTGTGTGGATAGGTGTAGGGCGAACGGAAGGCCAGAAAAAGGGGGGAGGGGTAGGCATGTACATTAAAGAGGATTTAAAACCGTCGCTGATTACAGATCTGGAAGATATTATCACCTCGGCTGATGTGTCAAAAGAAATTGGATGGGTAAAGATCAGTCTGAGAAACAAAAGTATTGCCCTTGGGATTGTGTACTGTGCGGTGGAGGGAAGTAGACCCGAGTGGAATGACTCGATATACTCAACACTAAGGTCCAATATCACTGAACTAGAAAACAGGGGGCTCGGTATAATTCTGATGGGCGACTTAAATGGACACATAGGTGACAAGGAAGAAGGCATAGAGGGTGGGGACAAGAAAGTCAACAGGAATGGAAGGAAGCTGTTGAACTTCACAAATGAGCTCGGTCTGAAGATTCTGAACAGGGACGCTAGATGTAAGGGGAAATGGACCTGGGAGAGAAACGTTCTCATAGATATGAATTTATGGAGGGAGGTGATAAGGGTAGAAGTGGATGATGAGGGCAAAATGGAGTTGGATAGTGATCACAACTTGATTACAGTGACGATGAGGGCCAAAAACCCAGAGAAAAGGAAAGGAAGCTTCAAGGATATTTGGGAACTCAAAAAGGATGCCGACTGGGTGAAGTTCGAAGAAAAACTGAAACCAAAGCTTGGAGCCGTACACAAGGGGGGTAGTGTCCAGAAGATGGCCGACGCCATAGTTGCGAGCCTAGTGGAGGCAGGGAAGGAAAGTGTAGGAAAGATTAGGGTGCCAACACGGGAACTTGGGTACAGAGTGAACGAAGAACTGAAAAAGGCCATAAAGGTTAGAAAAGCTAAATGTGCTGCATACAGGAGAAGTAGAAAACTTAAGGGGGTGGAAAGCAATGAGGCCATGGTAGTAAAGGAAGAGTACCAACAAGCACGAAATAAAGTAAACAAGATAAAAGACGACAACCGGAGAGTGCGAAATAGCAGTCTTATTAGGACGATAAGAACGACAGGGGGGTCGAGTTCGAGCGTATTTTGGAAATGGGTAAACAAACGTAACAAAGGGAATAACCAACAGAGCATTAAAGTAGATGGCAGAGTTACTGAAGAGCGAGATCAAATCGCATTAGAACTAGTCAAGCGCTGGGAAAAGGTAAACGATAAGCGATGGGGCATGGGGAACCCACCGGAGTGTCCGAACCAGGTCGAGGAAAATCTCTCGGACTTCGTGTGCAGCGAAATCAAAACTGAGGAGGTGCGAAGGGTGATCTCAAAATTGAGGAATGGAAAAGCGGGAGGGGTGGACGAAATTCCTAACGAGTTTATCAAAAAAGGGGGAGAGGAACTCTTGGAAAGCCTAACTGCCCTATTCAATCTAGCCATAGAAAAACAAGAGGTCCCAAAGGAGTGGAGGGAAAGCAAAGTGACACTTATTCACAAAAAGGGGGAAAAAGACGTTTTGGATAACTATCGAGGGATCTCTGTCAGTAGCAACATTGGAAAGGTTTTCTGTAAAGTCCTTTATGGGAGACTAGAGGAGGTAATTGAGGAGAAGGGTTTTTTGGGAGAAATCCAGAATGGCTTCAGGAAGGGAAGGAGAGTTACTGTCCATCTTTTCACACTATCCCAAATGATAGAATCCGCGAAAGCAAAAAGAAAAAGATGTTTATGGCCTTTTTGGATATCAAGAAGGCATACGATAGAGTATGGAGAGAAGGTATGTGGCGCAAGCTGATGGCCTTTTTGGATATCAAGAAGGCATACGATAGAGTATGGAGAGAAGGTATGTGGCGCAAGCTGGAGGCTATGGGCTTAGGAGGCGAGTTTGTTGGAATTATGAAAGCATTATATCAAGATGTACAGAGTGAACTTAGCCTGGGAAACATTACAACGAAACGTGTGCCTATGGAGATAGGCCTAAAACAGGGGTGTATCCTTTCGCCGATCCTGTTTGCATTGTACATCAAAGGCCTAGGAGATGAACTCCCGCGTAGCGAGGAGGGGGTAGCAGTTGGTGACGTGAAGATCCCAGGGCTATTTTTTGCAGACGATATGGTTCTAGTGTCAGCGAGCGAAGAGGGGCTAAGGAAAATGCTGGGAATTGTTGGGAAATATGGGAGCAAATGGAGACTCGAACTTAATGAAAGCAAGAGCAAAGTTATACCTGTGGGCCGCAAAGTGGACCCCACTCGAAGTTCTGCATTCCGGAAGGGAGCAGCAAACTTCTCAATGTGGGAGAGACGGGTGATTACGAGTATTTGGAGGTAAATATAAACATTACAGGAAGAGGCATCTACCGGAACCACACAAATAAATTGATTTTGAAGGGGAAGCGAATCCTTAACCAAATGAAACTTATAGGGAGAAACAGTTTCAATAAGGTTTTCGTGGGGAAAACCATTTGGGAAATGGTGGGGCTGCCAAGTATAACATACGGCACGGAAGTGGTACCCCTAAACCAGACGGCCGTAAAGAGCTTGGAAATCCTGCAGAACGATGCAGGCCGATGGATAACGGGGTCGAGTAATGCCGCAGCGCTAGAAGCAATCAGGGGTGAGCTTGGGTGGATGAGGATCAAGGACAGGATAGACCTGTTGAAGCTCGGTTATCTTAATTATTTGGTAAATCTCCCCGACAGCCGATGGTGTAAAGTAATGTTCCTGAGAATTTTCAACTCAAATATCAAAACGGGGTGGATGGTCCAAATGAGGGAGCTAGTAGAGAACTACTCATTGGAGATCTCGGACCTGGACGTTGGGGCAAACCAGGGTAAAAAAATCGTCAGAGAAAGGGTCATGGAAGATTGTAACCGTAATTGGCGAGAGGGGGTCAAATCAAAGAGGTCTTTGGGTGGCCTGCGTGATAAAGAGAAGCCAGGTTTTGAAGAGTACCTTGATGGCACCTTTGGGGGGTCACTGTTGTTCAAGCTGAGGTCGCGATCCCTGGAGCTGAGGGGAAAAATTGGGAAAGACGGTGAAAGGGAGTGCCAGATGTGTAACTTGGACATGGTGGAGACCCTGGAACACTTTCTTCTTGAATGCCCAAAGTATCAGCCTAAAATAATGAGATTCACTGGGAGTATAATGGGGAAGTGGGATGGGAGAATGAAGGACATGTGGTTAGGGGGAGACTCAAAGGAGAGGGTTAATATGCTAATCGGAGAGATTGGGAAGAATGGGACAAGGGATATCATCAAGCAGTTCGTCTCTGAGTGTTGGGAGGAGAGGAGAAGTGTGGGAATAGGGAGGCAGTTGGGAGTACAGGGGTAACCATGGCCTTCTCGTCCGAGAACCGCGACAAATCAGCGGCTGGCCAAAGTGTTATTATTATTATTATTATATAATCGACCAGTCTATATACGTGTTCGATTCCCTCTTTCTGACTCCTATACGTTCTTTGCCATTTGTTGAAAAAGCTGATTGATTCGAGATAGCTGTGAAGTCTCGTTGTGAGAATCCACTCAAATATTTTTCCAACACAGCTAAGCAAGTTGATTGGGTGGTAGTTAGAAGGGTTGGTAAGGTCTTTGTCGGGTTTAGGTATCATTACTCCTGTGGCCACTTTCTAGCATTTTGGGAAGTACCCACAGGAGAGACAGCAGTTTAGGAGTTTGGTAAGTCTGCAGTAGAAGATGTTGGGGCACGGTTTTATTATTTTGTAAGAGACTTCGTCTTCTCCTGGGGACGAAGATGACTTGCATTTTTTGATTATACCCATGAGTGACTGAAACTTGAGCTTGAGCAGACTTATATATTCTTTATTGTTTTGGTAAATAGTATAATTAAACAAATAACACATTTGCTTTGAAGCTGGAGACAATAAAGCCGGGACTGTCTGTTTTTGTATTTAACCATTGTTTTCATTATGAATCCATATCACCCTTGAGTAAACTGACCATCTGTTAGAGACAAAAATCTTTGATGTTAAAAGCAAACATGTTTCCATCAAACAACCTTTACAATGAACTTTCCTGCTCAGCTGAGGTATTAATTATTATTTGGAGGAAAAAAAACATATGACATAATTTAAGTCTCAGCTTACCTATGATTTTTAATTTGAAAATTTCTGACATTTAAAAAAAAAACAGCTAAAAAGTATTCAAAAGAGTATTCATGAATACACTTCATATTTGACTGTATTTGAATACGAATACGAATACAAATACCTTTAAACTGCATGAATACTGAAAACAGCCGAATACTTCAAAAAATGTATTGAATACTATTTGAATACCGAATACGAATACACCAACCCTGGTCACTTGACTGGGCGTTTTTCGCTCAAGCAGTCGCCACGTATTAGGTTGAA
Source organism: Pictodentalium vernedei (assembly GCA_031216915.1). Lineage (NCBI taxonomy): Eukaryota > Metazoa > Mollusca > Scaphopoda > Dentaliida > Dentaliidae > Pictodentalium > Pictodentalium vernedei. The sequence goes on along the minus strand of CM062290.1, from coordinate 74,969,962 downwards.
TGCTCCACTCCATTTATCTCAGAATAATGTCCATAAAGGCAAAGCCTATTCAATCTATGTATGGCTTGCCTTCTACAACAGGTAATACCGTCTACCTTAATACTAACCTTCGTGAGCTCCCAAGCTCGTACTTGCGATTTCTAATCCTACACTGATCTGTGGCCGCCGACTTGGCTCGCGACTGTTCCTACTTTAAAACGAAGCTATTTGGTTCCCCTTACATTACAACGTGGCAATACTTTCGCATCGATGGGGATCCTTCTCTAGTCTATAGCATGGGATATTCACCAGCTCCTCGCCTACGACCTACATTCTTACACGCCTTGAGACTGGAATGAAATTATCGAGAAGACTCCTGACTCTAATGGCGATCGCAAGGGCATTAATTCCCACTTTAATTGCTTCTCTTGAACTTGGCAGCTTAGATCTATCTTAAAATTCTCTTTTAAGTTCCTTTGAATAGCATTTTCGATATACACTGACATTCGGTGTCAGACCAGATACGTAATGTGGGTGTGTGTGTCCAGAACATGTGCGATGTACTGTTTATACAACAATTACCTTATTAACTAGCCGTAATTACACAGATAATGACTCTACGAGACTACTGGTCTTTATTCCTTACATGGCACGTCCATCTCGGAACCAACAGGGAGTATGGTCATTTCAGTTGTCAAAAGTTAGCTTAATAATTTCATACTTCTCTTCCAGGTGTTTATGTTGATATATATATTGTTTTAGTGTTGTATAGGTGTGATTTGTAATAAAAGATAGTTATATTAGTGTTTAGTTTAGTTTCTCTGTCCTATATAAGTGGCGTGTTCCAATTTTCTTCGCGCGGGTCATTTTCGGTGTTTTGTTTTGTTTACGTTTTCGACCGCTTTTTCAAATTTTAGGTTTCTCATTTTAATTTTGGGCTATGGTTGCTATGGACGGTAAGTGTGTCTTGATGCGGGATGATCAGACATGCAGCGTAGAGACGGTTAGTTCAAACAATATTTATTCATGAAAAAATACGACGCATACATATAATAAACTACAACATGATTGTCATACAGAGTGCGCAATACAATGGTATGCATTAAAGTAAAGAGTCAATAACGAGATTTGTTGAAAGGATTCAGCAGTAAGCTTTTAGCTTGTATGAGCTGACTCCTTTGGATTATTGGCGAGCTTTAATAGTAGCTGCAAACAATAAGTAAAATATTGTTTAAACGTAGAAAACGGAGAGAGTAAGGAGAGCAATAGGGAGAATGAGAGAATGAAAAGAAAAAGGAAACTTAACCCCTTACCCAACACGTGTAGCAGGCGACACTTGAAGAATAAGTTTTCGAATAACTGGAAGTTTTCAATCTCAGTCTCGAAAACACAGCTCACGATCCCTCACTGAAACGGGCTCGTCGAGCTCATTCCAATGAGGGGTCATAAGCCATGTTCTCGAGACAAAGATTGAAAATATAAAAGGATTTAAATGACGATTTTCATGGGTAACACTGGCCGTTACATCGGGCAAAGTGTTAACTAGGAAACAGGGGGAACAACCTGAATTCAATGTTCGCTACCAAAGAATATTCAATAGGGCAGCCTCAATGGGTGTATCGGTAACGGTGGCCCATTTGTGTGGCAAGAAATACTGGAAAAGTTCAAGAGTGCACTGCTACTTATTAAAAGCGTCCACTCAGTATGATATAGTCCTGCACGGCTCTGAAGACAAGAAGGTTTTCGTTATTATTTTATAGGAGTGTAGAGAGCTCAATAGTAAATGGCAAAGCATTGATTGTGGAATCACGAGCATCGTCATAGATTGGGCAGTGCACAATAAAGTGCTCAGTAGTTTCAAGATCCCCACACAGGCAACGTGGGGATGTTGAGAGATGGTTATCGTATAAGTGGGTGTTGATATTACTGCAGTGCAGGCGTAACCTGCAATGATAAATTTAGGCAGCACGGGATTTGGCTCCGTAGTAAAAGGATGGTGGTCGTAGGTTCGGACTATTTAAAAACGTCTTGAAGTTTATGATGGAACAATTTTCTCTTACTGAGGGGGGTAATCTATTCCACTGGTCGGTAACTTCCGGGATAAACGAGGACTTATATAAATTGGTGTGACAAAAGGGAACACGGTGGTTATTTTCGGATTGGAGATTGCGGCTTTGGGTAATAGATGAAATAATTGGTGGCACCTTATTGGAGACATATGGAGATGTTAATTTATGATACATCTTAAAAAACTGGATAAGCTTGTGCTTTCGGCGTCTTTCTTCCAGTGGATCCCATTGAGTTTCTGTGTAGAGAAGGTCTTTACTGCAGCTCAGAGTGGCGCCAGTAACTATTCTTGCTGCAGCTACTTGTATTTTCTCCAGGTCAGCAGCTTGAGTTGCTGAGCAGTTGTCCCAGACAGAGTCAGCGTATTCTAAAAGAGGTCGGACAAACGCAAAGTACATCTTTTCAAGGACTTTCCGGTCAAATGTAAACTTATGGGCCCTGAGCATGTCAATACGTGTCCAGGCTTTAGCGCACACATGATCGATATGGTCGTTCTATGTACAACCTTTATTCAAGATTACACCCAGATGCTTGTGGCTACTCACCTCGGAAATTTGAGTTCCACCTAAATATATAGGTGGGTGCACCGGAACGTTACTTTTACGTGATATAATCATGGTTTCCGTTTTAAGGGGGTTGAACTCAACGAGCCAGGTGTTAGCCCAGTGTTCAATTATGGCTAAATCACGGTTGAGTATGATGGCACCTTGATCAGGATTCTCAATTATAAGATAAAGGGATGTATCATCTGCAAATAAACGTATACTGCTAAGTAGGTTTTCAGTAATATCGTTGATGCAAATCAGGAATAACTGGGGAGCAAGGATCGAACCCTGCGGGGCACCAGACGTTATTGGTTTCCAAGGAGATGCCCCAGAGGCTACAAGGACGCGGTGGTACCGATCAGAAAGGTAAGAGTTTAGGAAACAATGCAAGTCGCCAGATATACCTATTCTCTTGAGCTTGTGAATAAGACCAACATGCCAGACTTTATCAAATGCCTTGCTAACATCACAAAAGACAACCCTTACCTCTTTTCCTTCGTCAAGAGCATGACAGAATTCATCATAGAGGTCTGTCAGTTGTAGGACCGTAGAGTCACCTGGAGTAAAACCAGACTGAAACTGGCTCAGTATATTGTTATCACATAAAAAGCCATAATCGTTTGAAGACACATTTTTCAAGTACTTTACCAGTACAGCTAAGCAAAGATATTGACCGATAGTTATTAACTACGTTAGACGAATTCTTTTTCAACACCGGTGTCACATTGGCTTTTTTCCATAAAGTTGGAAAGCAACAGTTGTCTAATAATCTATTGAAGAGGGCCGTAAGTGGGTCACACAATGAGTGTCTACATTCTTTTAAAAGCCTGGGACTTATAAGATCAGGACCAGACGCCTTCGATACTTGAATACTCTTGATCGCTTCGTACACTTCCTTGCTTTCAAGTGTAATCTTGTCAAGCGATTGTAGGGGAGGCAGGGGTGAATCTGGCAAGTATGCATTAGTGTCATCCAATGTCGAAATGGAACAGAAGTAATCATTGAACATTTCCGCCTTTTCGGGATTGGTTGAATAGAGTTTGTTAAGGTGACTTATAGTCGGGATTCCGGAAATATTTTTACAGATAAATGTTTTTAATGTTTTCCACCGTACTGACGAGGGTGTTTCCGGACACCTTAGTTCTGATTGGACTTTCGATATGTATGTAGATTTGACTTTCCTAATAGCTGATACGACTTCATTTCGTTTATGCTTATATCTCGCCCAGTCGTGTAGTTGACCAGTGCGTTTTGCTCTACGATATAATCGTGTTCTTTGCCTAATCAATAACCAAGTTTGATTATGCATCCATTTAGGCTGGTTAGCCCTAGAGGTTATCAGTTTGTTGGGAATAAATTTAGATGCTGTTTCATGTAATGGATCGGTGAAGGTGGATACTATAGTGTCCGGGCACGAATGATCAAGCAGTCTTTCCCAGTCTACGTTATTGTATGCAGTGTTTAGACCGTCAAAGTTTCCCTCTGCATACAACCATATGCGTCTCTTAAAGTTTTTTTGGCTTTTTTTTCTTGAATTCAATAGCAATATAAATTGGACAGTAATAACGAGTCATGTCAGGTACAAGTGGTTCTAGGACTTCACATTCCAGTGCATGTACAGTATTACTAACAGCAAATAGGTCAATTAGAGTTGCAGATGATTCGGTAAAGCATGTTGGCCCTTCCACAAGCTGTCTAACATTGAAATAATTACTTAGTTCCTGGAAGCGACCCTTGGGAGAACCATATTGGTTGTCGTTGAAGTCACCAGTAATATCTGAAATTAAGGTATCTTTGGCTTTGTCAATAGATGCCGTAATTTTACCCCAAACATCTGAGGGACTATTGGGTGGGCGGTAAAATACTCCTAGTAGCAGCGACTTGCCATGGGTCATGAACACTTCAGCCCAGATGCACTCAATGTCATTCACCTCAAGATCAGTTCTTTGCCGAAAGCACAAGCCGTCCTCCACCTAGACGGCACCCCTCCCCCTCCCCTCGACAAACGGTTAAACCGTAAGGGTTCTTGGAAGCCATGGATCATAATATCTGATGTTAGGTCGGAGCACTGAAGCCAGCTCTCAGTGAATGCTAAGATGTCAAGGGAAAATGATTCATACTCAATTATGTCTACTTTAGGCTTCAGGCTTTGGATGTTCAGATGAAAGATTTTTAATGCGTCGGGGGTATTTTCTGTGTTCACAGAGCCTGGTCCAGGGTTTGATTCAATGTCTCCAGACGAGAGGTCCTCGGTTCGAATCCCACCTGCGGCAACCGTGCTGTGTCCTTGGGCAAGACACTTCACCCCGATTGCCTACATGGGGGCACGATGACGCTGTGTACTGAGGCGTACTGCACGTCGATGGTGCGCATGTCTTCAAACAATCTAACCCTACCTGTGCTGCGGTGCAGAGTTCAGAGTTACGATGTTGGAGAGCTGACAGCTGCTCGTCGTTGCTCGGTGGTTCTCTCCGGGTACTCCGGCTTCCTCCACCCGTAAAACTGTCACGGTCACAATTAGCCATTATGCATAAGTATGTGACCTTAAACACCAATAAATAAATGTAAATAATGTCTCCAGACAATAACAAAACCACAGCCAATACCAATGTCAAAAAATATACAGAATAACAGATGGCTGAAGTAGATGGTGTTGCAGCTGGTATATTTGATGTCGATCGGAGATTGGGTCTTTCAACTTTCGTACAAAGATCAATACTGCATTGGCAGCGTATGATAAATTTGTTGAATAAGAGATGAAACAAGGCTGATGGCACAGTAAGGCTGACCTGAACCCCAATGCGCATACACCACATGTAAAGATACGCCAGAGCACAAAGGGACTGATGTTTTGTTAGTCTTCTTTTCAGGCCGCGAGCATAAACTACAGTATTGAATGTACCAATTCGGGCGTGGTAAGACTCAAGACTATACATTATGTAATTTGTGGGTGGTAATACATACGTATGCATGATGCCCAGAAATTGGTAACTTTCAATGACGAGATCATTTCGCAGCTGTACGAATTGAATTCAGGTTGCGTTATACGAGTGTTTGGATGAAAATGGAGAGGGCAACCTCGAAGAAACAGGCAAAAGAAAATAGTAAAGAAAAATAAGGAAAACAGGCTAAGAAAGCAATTCATATTCTGAAGGAATGAATTGCTTATTCAAAGTCAAATATCAAACTGAATAACAAAATAATAGTGGATATCACACGTAGAATAATTCGGGAGTGGATGTATTGTGAAGCGAGCAACAAACCAAACGTGAGGACATAAAGCTATAACGTTTACCAAAATGATAGTTGTGTTATTGCTGCATGGCGCACGTAGAAGTTCCAAGTTATACACAAATAACCCCCCTCCCGGCATAATGGTCAGCTTCGTGCACCATTACTCACAACAATTTGCATTGGTTGGAGTTAGTGACATGTATATATAGTAAGAATGAAGAGCAAGTGGTTAGAACGACCATGATTTGCCTTGGAGGGATTTGGGATTTATGATATTTCAAGGTTCGAAGGCAGACGGCCCTCATGGGGGGGGGGGGGGGGGTGACAACTAGGTATTTCAGGCGGATTTTTATTACCCCACGACTGTCTGAGACCAAATAATTCAGGCCCTACGCGGGTCTGGTGTCAAATCAAGCCATGGATGAAAGAAGCAGATAAAAATAACTTGGTAAAGAAGCAATTCATGTTGTACTGCCAACGATTGACAACCCCAAGTCTAAGTTTTATAGGGACTGACCCCGAGCTAACAATCATTAGCAATACAACACGAATTGCTTCTTTAAAAAAAAAAAAAAAAAAAAAAAAGGATACACCAATGATGAACTATTTTGAGGGGAAAGTCATGTAGTAAATTTGCCTGAACAAAATTCATCGGGGTTAAGATACCACAAGCAAGCATTATTTTTTGTTTCGAAAAGTAAGGACAACAAAGAAAATGGAAGCCCTGCTGTCACGAAATGTCGAAAGTTGACAAGGACGACATGATGTGCTGCAGCGGTGAGAGCCAAGAGGGTTCCACCCCATATCATTTGTGAGGTTAAACCATCTTGCAACAGGTGACTTTACACGGGTGAATGATTAAATACTAATAATCGTGATGATGATATTGTTAGTAATAATAATCTTAATGTTCATACAAGGTGGGAAAACGCAGGTGGCAACGGACGCCTAAATGACATCAGTGGAGTTGAACATCAAGACTACTGAGATAATACTTATAGTTACAGTAACGATACCAGTACTAGTAAGGACAATTGCAAGACGGCGGGAGATAAGGGTATCCCAGTTGGTAGTTATCGATGAATCATGCACAAGTTTCTGAGAATTGATGGTATGGGGCAAATGGTATTATACTATAGTATGCTGTACACTGATACAGGTGACTTGGGTGTATACCATTAACCCTTTACCTAACGTGAAAAGCAGACGACCCTTGCAAAAATAATTCTTGAATAACTATTTTTTTTCATTTTTTGTCTCAAAAACATAGGTTATGACCCCTCGTTGGAACGAGCTCGACGAGCTCGTTCCAACGAGGGGTCATAACCTATGTTTTTGAGACAAAAAATGAAAAAAATAATGAAAATTAATTGGTGATTTTTGAGAATAGCGCTGGCCGGTTTTGGCCGTTACGTTAGGTAAAGGGTTAATTGTTGAATGGGACAAGAATTAATATTGCATTATACTAATATTCTTTACTCAAGACATTCGGAGTTGGATGTTTCCCATAAATACCTGATTTCCACTACATATCACGTATATACCCAGATAAACGGTTAGCACTGGCGATTGTAATACTATTTGGCCGGGAGTCAGGCAGTGCGCACGAGCATGGATGAATATAGTGTAAATGGTGACCCTTTATCTAATATGAAATGCAGACGACACGTGCAAGCAAAATTATAGATTAACCATTACCTTTCATTTCCGCGTCAAAAACACAGCATACGACACGTGCAAGCAAAATTATAGATTAACCATTACCTTTCATTTCCGCGTCAAAAACACAGCATACGAACCCCCCCCCCCCCCCCCCCCCCCCCCCATTCTTCGAACGAGTTCAACAAATACGTTCGAATGAGTGGTCACAAGCTATGCCACCAGGCAGAAAATGAATAAAAATATTCAAAATTGAGTGGCATTTTTTTTTAATATAGCTGGTCGTTTATGGCCTATATGCTAGGGAATGGGTCAAATCATGAGTAAGCTTTGAACAAACATTACAAGCATTCCATGTATCCCACACGAAGACCATCCCGAGAGTTTTAACTTACAGCATGCGGTAGCTGGAACAGGGCGAAGAATTGAGTCTGAAATAGAATGTTTGCACTTTGCCATTTAGAGACGGTTAGTATAGGTGTACAGGTGGGGGCTGTGGTCGAGGCCAGCAGAGGGGGGGGGGGGGGGGCTAGTGAGTTATCAACGGACGGCCAGCGGTCGATTGTGTGTAAGCACTGTGATATGGTGTATGTGGATGGGCGTGAGCTGGGGGAGTTAGGGATGCGCGCTATCTGCGTAGAGTTAATGCAGTTGTTAGAGCCCCATGTAAACTTGGAGGAAGAGGTGCAGGAGGTGAGGGGGGAAACTGGGGAAGGCAGGAAAGTCTGGTGTTCCCCCAGTTAGGGTGGCAATCGACGGGGGATGGAAGGTGGTGGGTAGTATGAAGCGGACTTTTGACGTGAACAGTGGGTCTTTGGGGAATAGGAAGGTGCGTCGGGTTGAGGGTAGGGGAGAAGTAGAGGCTAGAGTGTTAAATCCCCAAGCTAGTAGTGTGAGTCGGGGGGAGGGGGGGGGGGGCAAAAGGCGTATTCGTTTAGAATCGGATAGTGAGGGAGATAGCGATGACCATCTGGAGTCTGTCAGGGCAGGAGCCAGAGAGAAGGTTAGGAAGGTGGTAAACGAGGACAAGGAGGCTTGTAGTGGGAGTGGGCAAAAAGTGAAGTGCAGTGTCCAAAATAGATTTAGCGTGTTAGGTAATTTCGAGAATCTTAAGGAGCAGGTGGGGTCTGAAGAGGTGGAGGTAGGCTTGGGGGTTAGTGTGGCGGAGTGCAAGACCGCGAGCCGGTCCAGTGGGAACAGAGGTGGTAACAGGGGTAGTAGGACAGGAAAGAGGCAGTTGGTAGTTGCAGGGAGTAGTATAGTGCTGGGGTTAGATAGGGTAGTGTGTGGGCCCGACAGTGTCAACAGGACCAATTTGTGCTTTCCGGGGGGTAGGGTGGAGGACCTAAGGGACAGAGTGGGTGAATTAGTAAAGGGGTCAGGCCCAGACCCAGTGGTTGTTGTACACGTGGGGACCAACAACATCAGGGAGAGAAAATCAGTTCAGCTTATTGAGACTTACAAGGACTTAATAACTCGACTGAATGCCAAGAATGCACAGGTAATGGTTTCGGGGCTTCTCCCAGTACTAGGTGGTGGGGGCGAGCGTAATTCGCGGATAATTGGAGCCAATGAGGAATTGGGGGAGTATTGTAAGGTTGGAATACCCTTTATAGACAATTGGGGATTATTTTGGGGCAGAAAGGACGGACCTATATGGAAGGGGTGGTCTCCATCTTAGCCCAAGGGGTACAGAGGTTTTAGGAAGAAATATGTCGCAGGTGGTGGAGCCTTTTTGGTATAGGGAGGGGAGGGGGAACAGAGAAGCGGGGAATGAATACAGGAAATGTGTTACGAACCATCGTTGTAAAAAATGTGATAAGGGGGATAAGGAAAAGGGACCAAAAATCCACTTGAATAGGCATAGCATCCCAAGGAAAGCACAGGTACACAAAATAGGATATATAAACATACAGGGACTAGATAATAATGGGACCAGTAGGCGGAAGCCAATTAATCTTGATACCCTGGAAGTGGGTTATAGCAACATCCAGGATCTCCATCGGAAAGTAAGTGAAATTGCTACATTGATCGAGGCAGGGGAGTTTTACGTCATGGGCTTAAGCGAAACGTGGATAAGACACGAGGAACGGGTAGACCAAGTAAGGGGTGCGTGTGGATAGGTGTAGGGAAAACGGAAGGCCAGAAAAAGGGGGAGGGGTAGGTATGTACATAAAAGAAGATTTAAAACCGTCGCTGATCACAGACCTCGAAGAGGTCAGCACCTCGGCTGATGTATCGAAAGAAATTGGATGGGTAAGGATCAATCTGAGAAACAAAAGTATTGCCATTGAGGTTGTGTACTGTGCGGTGGAGGGAAGCAAACCCGAGTGGAATGATTCGATATACTCAACAATAAGGACCAATATCACAGAGCTACAAAACAAGGGGCTCGGTATAATTCTGATGGGTGACTTTAATAGCCACATAGGTGATAAGGAAGAAGGCATAGAGGGTGGGGACAAGAAAGTCAACAAGAATGGAAGGAAGCTGTTGAACTTCACAAACGAGCTCGGTCTGAAGATTCTGAACAGGGACGCGAGGGGTAAGGGGAAATGGACATGGGAGAGGAACGACAGAAAATCAATAATCGACTACATTCTCACAGATATTAATTTATGGAGGGAGGTGGTAGGGGTAGAAGTGGACGATGAGGGTAAATGGAGATGGATAGTGATCACAACTTGATTACAGTGACGATGAGGGCCAAAAACCTAGTAAAAAGCAAAGGAAGCTTCAAGGAGATTTGGGGACTCAAAAAAAGGATGCTGACTGGGCGAAGTTCAATAAAAAACTGAAAACAAAGCTTGCAACCGTACCCAAGGGGGGGGGGGGGGGGGCAGTGTCCAGAAGATGGCCGACGCCATAGTTTCGAGCCTATTGAGGCAAGGAAGGAAAGTGTAGGAAAGATCAGGGTGCCAACACCTGAACTTGGGTACAGAGTGAATGAAGGACTGAAAAGGGCCATAAAGGGAAGAAAAGCTGAATGTGCTGCATACAGGAGAAGTAGAAAACTTAAGGGGACGGAAAGCAATGAGGCCACAGTAGCAAAGGAAGAATACCAACAAGCACGAAATAACGTAAATACGATTAAAGACGATAATCGGATAGTGCGAAATAGCAGTCTTATTAGGACGATAAGAACGACAGGGGGGTCGAGTTCGAAGGTATTTTGGAAATGGGTGAATAAACGTAACAAAGGAAGCAACCCACAGAGTATTAAAGGAGATGGCAGAGTTACAGACGAGCAAGATCAAGTCGCATCAGAACTAGTCAAGCACTGGGAAAAGGTAAATGATAAGCGATGGGGCATGGGGAGCCCACTGACCTGAGTGTCCGAATCAGGTCGATGAAAACCTATCGAACTTCGTGTGCAGCGAAATTAAAACGGTGGAGGTGCGAAATGTGATCTCAAAATTAAAGGATGGAAAAGCGGGAGGAGTGGGTGAAATTCCAAACGAGTTTATCAAAAAAGGGGGAGAGGAATTCGTGGAAAGCCTAACCGCCCTACTCAATCTAGCCATATATAATCAAGAGGCCCCAGAGGAGTGGAGAGAAAGCAAAGTGACATTTATTCACAAAAAGGGGGGGGGGGGGGGAAGACGTTTTGGATAACTATCGGGGGATCTCTGTCAGTAGCAACATTGGGAGAGTTTTCTGTAAAGTCCTGTATGGGAGACTAGAGGAGCTGATTGAAGAGAAGGGTTTTGGGGAGAAATCCAGAATGGCTTCAGGAAGGGAAGGAGAGTCACTGACCATCTTTTCACGCTATCCCAAATGATAGAATCTGCGAAAGCAAAAAAGAAAAAGATGTTTATGGCCTTTTTGGCTGTTACAAAGGCATACGATAGAGTATGGAGGGGGGGGGGTATATGGTGCAAGCTGGAGGCTCTGGGCTTGGGAGGCGAGTTTGTTGGGATTATGAAAGCCTTATATAAAGATGTACAGAGTGAACTTAGGTTGGGAAACATTACAACAAAACGTGTGCCTATGGAGATAGGCCTAAAACAGGGGTAAAACCTTTCGCCAATTCTTTTTGCATTGTATATCAAAGGTTTAGGAGATGAACTCCTGCATAGCGACGAGGGGGTTGCAGTTGGTGACTTGAAGATCCCAGGGCTATTTTTTGCAGACGATATGGTGCTAGTGTCAGAAAGCGAAGAGGGGCTAGCGAAGATGCTGGGAATTGTTGGGAAATATGGGAGCAAATGGAGATTCGAACTTAATGAAAGCAAGAGCAAAGTTATACCCGTGGGCCGCAAAGTGGGCCCCACTCGAAGGTGGAGAGCGGGGGAGTTCTGCATTCCGGAAGGTAGCAGTAGACTTCTTAGTGTAGGAGAGACTAGTGACTATGGGTACCTGGGGGTGAATATAAACATCACAGGAAGAGGCATCTACCGAAACCACACAAATAAATTGATTCTGGAGGGGAAGCGAATCCTTAACCAAATGAAACTTATAGGGAGAAACAGTTTCAATAAGGTTTTCGTGGGGAAAACTATTTGGGAAATGGTGGGTCTGCCAAGTATAACATACGGTACGGAAGTTGTACCCCTAAACCACACAGTTGTTAAGAGCTTGGAAATCCCGCAGAACGATGCAGGCCGATGGATAACAGGTTCGAGTAATGCCGCAGCGCTAGATGCGATCAGGGATGAGCTTGGGTGGATAAGGATCAAGGACAGGATAGACCTATTGAAACTCGGTTATCTTAATTATTTGGTAAATCTCCCCGATAGCCGATGGTGTAAAGTAATGTTCCTGAGAACTTTCAACTCAAATATCAAGACGGGGTGGATGGTCCAAGTGAGGGAGCTAGTAGAAAACTACTCATTGGAGATCTCGGACCTTGACGTTGGGCCAAACCAGGGCAAAAAGATCGTCAGAGAAAGGGTCATGGAGGATTGTAACCGTAATTGGCGAGAGGGGGTCAAATCAAAGAGATCTTTGGGTGGCCTGCGTGATAAAGAGAAGCTTGGTTTTGAAGAGTACCTTGATGGCACCTTTGGGGGGTCACTGATGTTCAAGCTGAGGTCGCGGTCCCTGGAGCTGGGGGGAAAAATTGGGAAAAAACAGTGAAAAGGAGTGCCAGATATGTAACTTGGGCGTGGTGGACACCCTGGAACACTTTCTTATAGAATACCCAAAATACCAGTCTAAAGGAATAAGATTCACGGGGAGTATAATGGGGAAGTGGGGTGGGAGAATGAAGGACATGTGGTTAGGGGGCGACTCAAAGGAGAGGTTTAATATACTAATCGAAGAGATTGGGAAGAATGGGGCAAGGGATGTCATCAATCAGTTCGTCTCCGTGTGTTGGGAGGAGAGAAGACGCGCGGGAATAGGGAGGCAGTTGGTAGAACATGGGTAACCAAGGCCTTCTCATACGAGAACCGCGACAAATCAGCGGCAGGCCGAAGTGTTATTATTATAATTATAAAATTAATAGTAATTATTCTTACTATTATAAAAAAAAACAGGAAAATAAAGATAAAAAATCATTCATTCATTCATAAAATTCACTTATGGGCGACTTGTCCAAAGCTGGGGCGGGTAGTCTACATTTTAGGGCGAGTTGTCTTCTTTGGTTTGGGGCGAGTTGTCCAGGCCTGGGGCGACTTGTCGAAAATGTTAGTTATCTTAGGGGCGATTGTCCATAATTCTCCCACACTATTCCACTCCTTTGATCCTCCAGAGGCATCGAAGAGTGTTCAAATTTGTGCAACCATTTTTATTTTGTCGTTTTTGTTCCTAGATTAAGAATATTTTTTATATATTTATTTCACTGTAAGTCTGCGTTAGGCTTCAGAAGCGTGAGTCGTGGTAAATCATCTTTCAAATGCTGAGGAAATTATCGTTGCACTGTTGGGTTGAAAATCATTCTTTTTTAGTCACGTTCTGTTTTATTTTTTCTCAGCTTGTGTGATCACATCTCATGGACAGAGCGGAGGAAACCTAATCGGTGGGACAAAACATGAAACCTCGCAATGGGATTTAAATTTAGCCATGTTGGGGCGAGTTGATGTTGGGCTCATTCTAGACCAGTTAGGCTGGTCAACCATATCCACCTAAACGCACCTGTCAAACCGTTTGTTTTTGTCACGTGATACTAAGATGGCAGCCCAAATTAAACCTGTGGCAAATAAACAAGGAAATGTTCGAAAGCCCGTTCTTATAAGTAAATTAGAAGGTTGTACTGATGATATAAGCGCCGCAGTTATAATACCACGTGAAGACGGTGTCATAAGCGTTAGTGATGACAAGTTAGTACAGTGAATTTTCGGTCAAATTACATTTCCACTTCCGTGTTGTTACACTTGAAGTCAGCTGTGCACTGATGTCACTGGACAATGGAACAAAGTACATACTTTCCAGTTCGTAGATCACGACTGTCATGTCACAAGCTTACGGTCGCTGTGGCACAGTGGTTTGTTGACAAAACATTTTTCAAAATCAACCCAATCAAATCAAAACTTTTGTTTCTTCCAACGTATATAAATTATAATAAGTTACTAACGTGATTTGAAATTACCCAAATTAAGGGACACACTAAAAAGGGTACTGGGACGTTTCGGCCTCGAGACGTTTCGGCCTTGGGACGTTTCGGCCCGAGACGTTTCGGCCTCCATATAAAGTACAATTGGGTCTATAGGTTATTCGTACTTTAGGATACTCACTTAATAATCTATTCAGTTCTCTTTAAATTACAACACTATCACTTTTTCTGGCTCAGTAGAAAAGATACGTCTTATCGCTTCAAATCCACTCAACAAGAGAACGGTTCGACCAATCTTCGCCAACTCATCGCTTATTATCGTACGTTCTCGGCGAACTCCGGATTCCTCACGATGCTTCCATCCGGTTGAAGGTGATCGGCCGTACCATCAATGCAATTTCACAACACTCTTCCCCGTTCTAAATAATTTATAGCAATTTTGAAACTTCAATCCGGGAGAGTGTGTTGGTTAAAAAGTTGAGTCAAATTAATCTAGACTGCAGCAAATTCTGAAAATGGCCGCTGCTAACAGTCCAATTATTTAAGAAATATTCAGTATTAAAACTCAAGGTCTCTTGTCGGATAACCCTTCAAGAGAAAATTACTTGTACGTTAAGAAATTTGTACACTAATTTAAACAAGATCTCTCGTTAGATAAACTTTCAAGAGAAAATTACTTGTACATTAAGAAATTGGTACCCTAATTTAAACAAGATCTCTCGTTAGATAAACTTTCAAGAGAAAATTACTTGTACATTAAGAAATTGGTACCCTAATTTAAACAAGATCTCTCGTTAGATAAACTTTCAAGAGAAAATTACTTGTACATTAAGAAATTGGTACCCTAATTTAAACAAGATCTCTCGTTAGATAAACTTTCAAGAGAAAATTACTTCACAGTGCACTTAGTATCTCCCCCATCAGATAGCCTTGTGAGAGAGTTCCCCGGTAGTATTTTACTGTATGTTGTACACCACTCTTGCATTCGCAGAAGTGGCTTCCAACAGATCTTTCGGGGACTCCCCTACTCTGACCAAAGCAACTTCATTGGCCACCTCTCCAATGACTTCAGGGGTAGTCCATTTCCTCCTACCCATGGGGAAGTAGGGTGCATCTGTTTCCAACAGCAGTCTTTCAACTGGAATGGCAGCCACAGCTCTTTTCATTTCCGGTGTAAAAACTTTACACAACCCTGTGATGCCAAAAAATGTATTGGGTCGGAACCTCAACCAGGTCTTAACGTCACTTTCCAACCCTGTAAAACAATGTAAATGAATCACCTGACTGCTGTGGGTAGCTTCGAGAACCTTGAATAGAGCGGTACTCAGCACATCGTGTGACATTAGATGGCCTTCAGCCCCACGAATGTGTAAAACCAAGGGCTTATTTTTGGGGGCCAACTCTAACAATTCCCCAAATACCCTATCCTGCTCTTCTATTTGGGCAGATCCTGCAACATATGAACGATCTAGTCCAATTTCCCCAAATGCTGCTACCTGGGGTGAATTTACCAATTCCTTCAGCTGCTGTCTCTTTTCTGTGGTAAGGCTGGGGTACTTTGAAGGGTGACACCCAACTGCCAGTGGCTGGGCCACCTGCTGTGGATCTGTTGGATAATCCTCAGGATCACAGATAACATTCACTGCAGCTTCTAACTTAATCTGGACTTGGGGTTTCACCTGCCCACGGGTCCTTTCCAACATACAATTTAAACTCATATTTGGTAAACCGAATTTATGTTGGATCCTATTAAAATGATAATGGGAATCAATAGCCGATGGTACCTCCCCCAAAGGCACTCTGGCTGTGATAACCAAGGAACCTTTGACTTTTTTTGATTTTCTTAAGGGGGCTACTTCAGGGTCCACTACCAACTGTCCCAGCGCACCTTCCATAACGGTTGGGCGCTGTAGTTTTCGTTGAGGCCCTGCCTGAGACTCCACCCCTTGTGACTCCCAAGTACGTTTTTTCCCAGTACCTACTTTCAACTCCTCTTCCCCCTTAACATGTTTTACCTGAACTTTTGCACTTTGGGTCATCCTCTGTGCAACAGGAGTTTGGATTTTTTCTTGAACTTTTGCACTTTGGACCGTCCTCGGTGCAACAGGAGTTTTAATTTTTCTAATAGTGGTTGTTGCTTGGGGTTCTGATGTTCTTTGGATAGTCCTCTGAACACTTTTCTCCTTTTCAAGAGCTGACAAGATCCAGGCTGCAGCAGCCATTGGATCATCAGTCTCATGTGGATAGGTCAACCCAGCTGCCTCCACCTGAGCAGCTTGCCAAAGAGTTTTTTCTATCTTATTTTTTCTGCTCCTATCCACTAGCAATCTAACTTTCCAAAAAGGAGATCTAGACCTCATAAAAATTCCCTGACCTGCTATACTTGCTTGATTCAGTGCCATGCAAACTACCTTCCAGTGAAATAAACAGCCAATACAATTCAGCTGTGGTAGTTTTATACCTTCTTTAGGAAGAGGGATTCCTAAATCTTTAGCAATGGCCTCTATGGTCAGATAATACCCACTATCAGATGGTAGGGTAAGGGAAGCTAAACTATCTGTTGTGGCCTTATCTTTTTTTAAAAATTCTACGAGGTTCTCCAGAACCACTACATCAGGGATTACTTCCCTGGCCACCTTTGTCCATCCTAGGACATCTCTTGCCAACAGTACCATATCTTGAACCATTTTCTGCCTTAAAGGCTCAGGGGTGATGGTGTTATGTTCCACCCACCAAGATACAGGAAAATGATTTCCAATAAAGTGTCCATGTGTGTCTGTTTTAATGGCCTCTGAACAACTCTTCAATGGACACACTTTATCTTTTTTTGAATGATGACCTCCTTGGGTAGACCTCAGAGAATCAGTAATTGGACCACTTTTATCCTTTCTTTTTAAATGCTGACCTCCTTGGGTAGTCCTTGGAGAATCAGTAACTGGACTACTTCTGTCCTTTCTTTTAGCCCCAGGAGCCTCTGTCTGTCTTTCTGGTCTTGCGTAGATAGTCTTTGCAAGACTGGGGTATTGCTCCTTTTTACCTTGATCACGAACAAGAGCAGTCTTATTCGTGACCGGTAAGGCCACAGTTGGCACTGTAAACACTCCCCTGCTGTCCAGGATCTTATCCATGGATTTAATTTTTTCGTGTGCCTTAGTAGCACTAGGCATGCTACTCATTTGGATATTTCCACTAGGAAAATATCTGATGTCTCTTGTAACTGGAGTGTAAGATGGGGCTGTATGCTGTGGTCTTGATCTTATCTTAGGAAGAGGACCCATTTTTTCTCTAACCCAACCTTGGCAAACTAACTGATCCAAAGCCAAGGCAGTTGCATCTGTCATCCACAGCCTATTATTTTCCTTCTTGGCCATTTGGTACTGTTGTAATAAAATGTTTTTAATTTCTTCTAGGGACCAACCGGTTCCTAGAAGAAGGGCCATAAACCTGCTGGCAGGGCGGATTAAAATCCCCTCCTGAGTTTGTCTCAGCAGTTTCTCCCGCATTAACTTGATCTCTCTATCCTCTGATTGCGGGCCCGCCCCAGGTGCTATGGCGATACTTTCTGCCAATCCAATGAGATTTTCCTTTTGGGTGGCAGAAACACCAACTTCAACTTGGGGTTGGACAGTAGGTGATGGCCCCTGTCCCACTGCCCCTGATACATTTGGATAAACCTCATGTATCTCACTTACAGTTTCAGACACATTTGGATCAACCTCGTGTGTCTGTGGCCCCTCCTCTATCTCCATTGCTTCCTCAAGCAGATATTCTTCATGTGTCGGCAATGGAAGAGGAGTTTGTAAAGCCTTTTCAAAAACAGACTGAACTGACACAGTTGGATCACCCTCCTGTGTCTCAGCTGAGGGAAAACTAATAATCGGATCTAAACATTCAGACACAGTTAGATCACCCTCCTGTGTCTCTGATAAAGTATAAGACTGCTCTGATACCTTTGGATCGCCCTTGGGTTACAGCAACCAATCTGCTTCTGTATCTTGACATAATAGATCCAATTCATATTCTGAGTCTGACATGATCTAAAATGAAAAGAAAATCAACAATTAGAACACTTGTATTCATCGATCGCAGCTCCTTGCTCAGCAGTAACTCCTACACATTTTCCATGAAACCATTCCAAACAGTGATCACACTGGATCATAAACTGACCACTGTAAGGTTTTCGACAAATGCAAAAATTCGAGGTAGATCTTACCACACTGACCACCCCTGTGTCTTTGAACACTCGAAGACACCTGGATAGCCAGGGAGGCAAAACTCTATCATGGCATTTTTTTAATCTGTCATGATTCACTACAATAGCTGAGCTTTTGAAAATAACTTTAAATAAATATGGTGTATACACCTCACCAATTATCCCTGGACCTTTCCAGAAAGGTGATAATTTCGTGCATTTCCCTTTTTTATTTGCGGTTTCTAACATATAAACTACATCACCAAGTTCATATGTTTTCTTATTCAGAGTGAGATCGTAATTTCTTTTCATTTTTTTCGTTTCTGACTTCAACTGATTACGTGCAACTTCATGAGCCCTTTTCATTTCAGCTTTCAAATTTTGAACATATTCAGGTATTTCTCCTTGTTTTTTATTCTCCTTGAAGTTAAACACCAGATCGCTTGGGTGATTAACCTCACGACCCAGCATCAACTTATTAGGCGTGAACCCAGTTAACCTGTGAACTGATGAACGCAGTGCCCCAGCCAATTGGGGAATAAATTTGTCCCAATCTTTTTGATTTTTATCAACAAAACATCGAACTGCGTTCATGAGGGTTCGATTTTGACGTTCCACTTGCCCATTAGCAGAAGGTCTATACGGGGTAGTTCTGGTTTTATGTATTTGTAAAAGTTCACAAATTTCCTCAAATAACTTACTTTCAAAACAAGGACCTTGGTCCGTAAGAATTTGAAACGGGCAACCAAATCTTGAAAAGAACTCACTAACAGCTGCACAAGCCATAGTTTCAGCAGTTTGGTCAGGTAATGGGATACATTCAACCCATTTTGTAAATTGATCAGTCATCATCAAAATATATTTGTTTCCTTTTTGAGTTAAAGGCAAAGGGCCCAGGAAATCCAAGTGGACTCGCTCCATTGGATTACCTGCATGGAATATCGTCATATTCCATTTAGCTGTTCTGTTAGCCTTCTTGCCGACAGAGCACTGTGGACAAGATTCCACATATAATTTAATATCCTCACTCATTCCATACCAATAAAAATTCCTACATGCACGATACCTGGTACGAGTCTTGCCCTGATGTCCAGAAGCAGGTATATCATGTGCTAAGGTCAAAATTTCTGATGCACAATTTGAAGGGACCACTAAAACTTGATCTGAACAATGCTTTTTAACCTTATATAAAAGATTATCTTTCATCAAAAATCTCTTTCTATTCAGCCACATGTATTTAGTAGCCACACTACAAATGAAAAGTTCACCCTCAGTGGGTTCCTCACCAGTTTCCAACCAGGTGATAATAGGAGAAATATCAGGATCACTTCTCTGTGTCCTTTCCATTTCCCTAAGCGAACCAACAGCTGATAAACTCACAGCATCACTCCCAGTGGTAAGGCTCCTAAGCTGATGACCATTATTAATCAATTCAATATCGAATTGGGTATGGGTCCACCCTGTGTCTGGACAGATAGTACCGGTACAAGATATCGTGTCATCCCAACCCTCTCTGAAATCCCAGGGTATTCCTGCAATTTCAGACTGTGGTTGAGAATTGCTCATATTTTCAAAATTTACATGCTGTATCTCCGTATTCACTACAGCTATTGATGGATCTTCCGATTCTTCAAACTTACAAAAACCTTGAGTCAGTGGGACCACATAGTCCACCTCTTCTTCAAACTTGGCCCAATTTGCATGTAAACGGATGCAGTGCTTGCATCCGCCACATGGTAAAATTGAAAGATCACATCCTATCTTATATTCTGAACACACATTGTCTAAGGGAATTCTGGAGAAAGCGTCTGCGTTAACATGTAGTTTCCCAGGTCTATGTTGGACCACCATGTTATATTCGCTTAATTCCTCCATCCACCTAGCCACTTGGCCCTGTGGATCCTTAAAACTCATAAGCCACCTAAGGCTGTTATGATCTGTTCTGACAATGAAGGGTCGGCCTAAAAGATAATGACGAAACTGTCTCGTGAATCTGACAACTGCCAGAAGTTCCTTTCTGGTAGTACAATATCTCATTTGTTGAGGGGTTAAGGCAAAGCTACCATAAGCAATAACTCGTTCAACACCATTTTGTACTTGCGACAGTTCTGCCCCTAATGCCCAATCACTGGCATCTGTGTCGAGAATAAAGGTGTCGGTATGGTTTGGAAGAGTGAGGAGTGGTGGGGAAACCAAGCAAGCCTTGAGGTTTTCAAAAGCCTCTTGTTGCTCTTTACCCCAATGAAAAGGTTTCTTGCCAGTCAAATCATACAATGGTTTAGCAATCTTGGCAAAATCTTTAATAAACATTCTATGATAATTTACTAAACCACAGAAACTTTCTACCTGTCTGGTATTTTTCGGAACAGGCCAATTTTTAACAGTTTCCTTGGATTCATCGTTCAGCTCGATGCCATCTTTACTGACTATCCTTCCAAGGAATTCAATTTTGTGCTGACAAAACTCGCACTTTTTGGGTTTCAATTTGAGCGCATACTGACGAAATCTTTCAAATATGCTCTCCAGATTTTCCAGATGCTTTTCAAAAGAACATCCACCAACAACTACATCATCAAGATAACTAAGGGCGGCAGTCCAAGTTAGTCCCTGAAGAACTAAATTTATAACCCTTGACCAGGTATAAGGACTGCCCGAGAGACCGAAAGGCATCTTAACAAATTCCCAGCTACCATGCTTTGTACTGAATGCTGTCTTGCACCTATCCTCATTTTTAACATTAACCTGATGATAGGCGCTCATGCAATCAGCTTTTCCATACCACAAATTTCCTGACAACCAATCGAGGCTCTCATCAATCCGGGGTAATGGATAAACCTCATTTTTGGTAATCGCATTAATTTTGCGGTAGTCAATACACCACCTCAGCGATTTATCCTTCTTGCGGACCAAAACTGGAGGTGATGCCCATTCACTCAAACTCGGTTGGATTACACCTGCTTCCAACAACTTCTGCAAATGGGATTCCTCCTCATCCACGAAACATAGTGGTGTACGTCTCATGGGCTGGCGGATCGGTGGATGGTCTCCTGTATCAATGGAATGCTCAATTTCTTTGAAATGACCCATATCAAACTCATTTTTAGCGAACACATCTCCATATTCGGTCAGAAGTGTTGCCAATTGAGTGGCTTGTTTCCGATTAAGGTTTTTAGCTGACCTCAAAAACAGATCTTTTAAATGATCAGGAACTTGCTTTACCACGTCCACTTTATTTATTTTATTAAAATTATGTGGAGCTTTAACTGTCGTTACGTCCGTTCGGGCAGTATTCACTCCAGACACATTAGTATTTCCAGAGTTTACATTTTCTATAATTGTTTCAGCCTCGTATGCATGCCCAATTAACTGATTTTTACTTAATTTAATGTTTCTAGTATTAACATTAATTAGGCATATTTTGGGTTCCGTTTCGCTTGAATGCACCGAACGCAGGCCAATTAAAGAAAGTGTTTCAATTGGTTCGGCCACATAATTAGCCAAAGTTTCATTCAATTCACATTTTACTAAGATGGCTGAATTTGGTGGAACAATTGTGTCATGCAATAAGCTGATTCTAGCGATTCGTGTGGAGTCATTGACTTTGGAATAAGTCGGAATTGCAACATTTCCGATTTTTAAGAAATCTTTATTTATGTCCAGAATGGCTTTATGCTTGCGCAGAAAATCAATTCCAAGCAATACCTCATCTTCAATAGGCGCAACATAGACACACTCCCTAAATGTAAGTCCACCCATACATAGCGATAGGGGTCCTACATAACTTCCTGTCATCTGTCCATCTCTAGCGGCCGTATTAAAATGAACAGTCTTAATGATAGGAGGTGCCGGTGTTAAACGCTCAAAGAAGCGGTCTGACAAAACTGTCACATCAGCAGCTGTATCAACAACTGCGTGAGTTATTAAATTTTCTATTTTTAACTCCACATGAATTGCCGAAGGTGACTTAACACGACGTACGGTTAAATTGTCATCAGTTGTAGGAAATCTAAATGTGGTGAGGTCATTTAGTACATTTGGTGGGGGCAAAATCAGACCTCGCGATTCGGCCCCTTGTCTTTTGACGAACTTTCAAAGTGAACTTTTCTATCCCCACTACTGCCTCTATTCTTCGCTACCCTTGAAGGGCACTGAGATTTGTAGTGTCCCATTCCCTTACATAAATAGCATTGAACAGATTTGGTAGGGGATTGCGAAATTGGTTTTGTATCTTGTTTTTTTCCTATTGATCTTCCAGCAGCTGTTGGATCATTTGGAAATTTCATAGTTAATAATGAATTTAGTTTGTCAAGAATTTGCTGAAATTGTTTGTCATAACTTTCAGCTTTAGCTTCTAAGGCAAAAGTTCTCGACTCTAAATAACTAAGATCAGTTCCTGATTCATTTGTTTGTTGGGAATTCTCCTTCTGTGGAGATTTTTGCCAACCAGATGACTGATTATTTTTTCCACGGAACTTTGAACGTCCGCATTTTGCATTAGAAAATTGTCTTACACGTGTGGGGCTCTCGTCGCTGTCGGAATGGCTCAAACTTTGACGAGACGAACCACCATGCATAGCTAACTGGTTATACTGATGCCATTTTATTAATTTTACAGCCTCTTCCAAATTAGGTGGTCGACAATTAATAACATGTTCGGCTGCTTTCACATCAGTACAGCCATGACAGAATTTAAATACTGCTTGCTGTGTAACAAATTTTGCTGGACAATTCCCAAATGCATGTGTAGCCAGAGATAAAACAGTTTCAGCCCAGTCTTCTATACTTTCATCTACTTTTTGATGAGCGTTTTGGAATTCTAATTGAGTGGTTTCTGGGGTACTATGATCTCCAAAACGAGCTGCTAGCTGTTTCAGCTGCTCATCAATCGTCATATTTAAATTACTTTCAGCCCATAATGAATAAACAACACTTGCCTTACCATTAAGGCACAAACATAAAATATCTTTTTGTTCTTCAGGAGTCCATCTTTCAACTAAAGAATATCGCCTAAATTTCGTTTCGAAGGCCTTCCATGACCCAGTGCCATCAAAATTTAGGCCTTTAGGCAAGTATAACCTATGATGATTTCCTCGGTCAGTGTGTTGGTCCTCCCATAGCGGTTGAACCTGAAAATTTAGATTTTGACCTTGGATTTGAGAAACTTGTGGTTGAGATACTGCCATGGGCTGTGGTTGGTAAACTGAAGAACTAGGGTAATTTTGTCCTACAAATGGATCATTAATATGAGATCCTGTTTGGGGATCTACTTGATAGTAAACTACATTT
Source organism: Pictodentalium vernedei (assembly GCA_031216915.1). Classification (NCBI taxonomy): domain Eukaryota; kingdom Metazoa; phylum Mollusca; class Scaphopoda; order Dentaliida; family Dentaliidae; genus Pictodentalium; species Pictodentalium vernedei. The sequence continues at coordinate 74,946,504 of CM062290.1, read as the reverse complement.
GAAGGATTTGGCTGCAATATTGGATTGGTTACAGTGGACTGATTAATGTAATTTTGTTGGCCTTGAACCTGAGAATTTAGACCTTGATTTGTCATTTGCACTGCTTGTCTATTCATGGGCTGTTGATTATAAACAGGCTGATTATTTGTTTGAACACCAGAATTGACATAATTAAATTGGTTCTGGTTAGGTGGTAACCACTGAGGTTTCACATTTGTCACAATAGTTGGAGTTGGATTCTGACACACCCCTTGGTAATTAATACCTGTAGTATTTGTCTGTGACCTGTTATGTATTACATTAGTTGGGTGATACCTCACTGAATTCACTAAATTTTGGGGTGGCGCCTGGTTTGCATATGCGCCCCCTTGTGAATTTACTAAATTCTGATTAGTTATTAATAAACCGGTAGGATTCGGTTGCACAAGATTGCCTAATGCTCCCTGATGGTCCCTACTGGCTTCTGATGCCTGAGCCTGTTGATTAATTGAAGTTGAAAACTTTTGATTATTGTGCTGGATAATTCCTTTAGGTACTCCATAGGAATTACCAGTGGAAACAACTTGATTCGTACAAGATACCCCTCTTGATATTTGTATTTTATTTTGTAAGTTCCTCGAGAACTGGCTACTCTGATTCAACGTCATCTGTGTATTTGGTTGACAATTTGAATTTATGGCATTGGGCGGTCCAGATACTGTGTGTGGTACACTACTAGTACCCCTAATTACATTGGGTTTGGGTTGACCTTGCCCATAATTAGGATTACTTGCACTCACACTCAGGGTTGTCTGATGCACATCCCATGGACTAGCAATACACACATTAGTTAGTGCCGAAGTAGTATAAGTAACAGCACTTCCTCCCACAGCCGACTGCTGCCCAGCCAATGTATAATTGGGTAAGCATCTCATGCTGTGAGTGAAAGTCCCTGCCTCTCTAGATTGAATGTAAGTACTACTACTATTGTTCTGAGGCATGGATGTGGCATTATTTACTAATACCTGAAGTTGCGGACCAGATCGAACCATCTTACCTGTGCCTTTAATGCCTTGTTTTATTTCTGTAACACTAGCCATTTCTGGCTGTACAGAAACCTTTCTTCTCACATCAGGTTTTGTCTTGAGAACACTTCCCTGAGATAACAACTGCATCTCTGCTCTCCTCATTCTACTCAACAAAATTTCACTCTGCTGTTTACACTCTTGATACTCCCTCCGGAGTGCAAGTACAGCATCTTGGCTTGGAGTCTGATAGTCATCCTCCACCCCTGCCACATCTGACTGATATCTTGTTGGGTCCCTGTTTACAATACTGACATTCCGTGGCCCCTGATCAACCACATCAGTATTACCCAGGTTGAGCTGATCAATTGGGTAGCCCTCATTATTCTTCTCAACCTGATTATTACCCTGATCAATTTGATCAGTCTGGTAATGTAAATATCCTTCAATATTTTCATTATTGAATATTCTACTGCTATTTATCACTTGGGTACTTTGCAACTGGTCCTGCAAATGTCCAAGTTCAGCCTGATCAGCCAGGCTATCCTGTCCTGGAGACATTTGCCCAGATGCTTGCCTACCCAGTGAACCTGGAGAAAGTGCATAAAATGAATCATGATCTACTGAGAGATTTGCCTGCAATACCTGATCTCCACAGTATGACTCATTTTCAGACGGTGGGGGAGTTAGTCCCTGGGGAGAAGCCTGTATAATATCATCATTGCCTGGGGGATAATTTATCAACTGTAAAATTCTATTATCCACCAATTGAGGATTCAGTGGTTGCGATAAATCAATAAATCGCCACTGCTCATTTGTTCCTCGAAAATGGGGTATATTCACAAGATCCTCTCTAGTTAATACTCCATACGTCATTCTGCATTTAATTATCTCCCTAGCAATGCTCTCTGTTACCTGAGGGATCTTCAGAAGTTCACTGAATGGTGCAGTGTTGACATTAATTCTACTAATACTAGCCATTTTTGTTATTGCTCTTAGATAATCTTGAAGCAAAAAAAAAAATCTAAGTAGACGTGTTGATAAACATTCAAATTGTCTGAAATATATAAATTTCCAGTTTGAATTTCAATCAGATAAGCCCTATTAAAATTCAAACTGTCTGAAATCTACAAATTTCATTTTCCTACTAAATTAATTCTTAGGTATTTACCTACAATTTAGCACTGAAAATTAAATCTGAATGTCTACAATCAAAATGGCGGATTTGCCATTCGAACTAAATAGTCGATGATGTGAGCATGAAGTAACCCGAGTGGCTGGGTTCTTACAGGCCCGTCGCCAATTAAAGTACAATTGGGTCTATAGGTTATTCGTACTTTAGGATACTCACTTAATAATCTATTCAGTTCTCTTTAAATTACAACACTATCACTTTTTCTGGCTCAGTAGAAAAGATACGTCTTATCGCTTCAAATCCACTCAACAAGAGAACGGTTCGACCAATCTTCGCCAACTCATCGCTTATTATCGTACGTTCTCGGCGAACTCCGGATTCCTCACGATGCTTCCATCCGGTTGAAGGTGATCGGCCGTACCGTCAATGCAATTTCACAACACATATATTGAGGCACCGGAGAAAGGAGAAAAATTTTGAAATGGGTCGAGGACACAAGAACACGTGATGAGGCATTCGCGGAATTGTGATTGAGGAGAAAATAGAACAACGCAAAAAATTCTGAAGATTTTTTTATTTATCCTTTTCAATGTATTTGTATTGGAAGTACATTTTTTCATATAAATAAACAGAAATACCAATGTAAAAAATAACAGAGAGAAATAAATACACAAATTGATAGACATCGAGCAGGACACATAATATATTACATGTATGTATTTACAATGTAAAAACCGGGACTAGATGAAGTGCACTTGTACTATTGTAATAACAATATATTAGTTGAAACTGTTTATTTACAGGTAGGGGTCATATCGTGTCAGGGGTACTTGCACAGTACCACTCAAAACAATAAACGCTCCGACTAAGAATGTCAAGTGTTGGAACTATCAGCAAAAGACCTGAATGAAATTGTTTTGCGCGCCGAATGCGCTCAGGAACGATTTGAGGAGCAAGCCCCTTTCGACCCTTATTAGCTGTAGAATTTTGAAGTGTCAGACCGTGGTAAAGGAGAAGTTGTCTGGTCTGGTCCTAGCCGAGTCTGGAGTGGTTGTGGGTGATTGCTGAGTCTTTTGTTGTTGTAGGTTTCTGGCGTCTGTTTGTTTTTTGGCTTCTTCGATTTGTTGGAGGAGTAGTTGGTGCTTCCTGTCCATCTCTTGCCTGTGAAGGTCCCCTTGTATTTTGTTTTCCTGTAAGATGTTCTCCAGTCTGTCATCCGCGTCCTGGCAAATGAACCATGTCGGTCAGCAAAAATAAAATATAACAAAATTTTATAGTGATTACCCTGCAACTTATTTTGAGTGGTACAGCAGACGTAGGTAGGCATATAGTTTTTTTTATGTAAATCTGATAATTTGATCCGGAGATATTAACCCTTTATCCAGAGATGTTAACCTCCCAAAATTTTTTTCAGGGAGATTGAAGAAAATTTTCAGGGAGATGACATGATTTTCAGGGAGATTTTTTTTGCGCGTAGAAACCATGTGTGGATCGATCAATTTTAAGTATAAATTAATACCAAATACCCCCTCCCCCCCACACACACACACATAACAGGAAACAGCCCAACAACAATACATCAAAGGAACATACGTCAATGTTCTACTAACTGGTGGTGAGTGACCCAGACCTGTTAACCTCTGGAGGTGACTGTCCGTGAGATTTTGATGAGCTCCCAGTGAGACTCGGATGCTTGTCAGTTAGATTTTTGCACGTGGCCAGCACATCAATAATTTCCATGTTACCCCCCCCCCCCCCCCCCCCCCCCCCCCTCATACACACATACATTAAACATTCCACCCTAATGTGTTTTATTTGAACAATTTGTCCTTTCAAAAGCCAAACCATAGAAATATAGAGAAAAACAGAAATCAGAAATATGGATGTGGTCATGGGTCATGTGCCAATATCTGAGCTTGTTCCAATGACATCCATATTTCAATGGTTTTATGTACAAAATGTTTGGAGATATTTTCGACCTTTTCAGCACTATATCAATTATGGTGCTGTGTTGAAAGTTTTGGATCCATTTGGGTAATTATGGGTACTTGCGGCGACCTGCGGTAACCTGCGACGATCTGTGGTGTTTAGGCACACCCCAGAGCTCGGATGTTGTGGTAATTCGATCTTCCAAAGCCCAGCGCCCCACCTAACCACACCGGTTACTCACTGGAAGTAGTTGGTCATTTACGAAGGGGATTTGGAATGGGGTGATCATTTTTCAGTGAAACGTGAAAATTATGCCACAGCCAGCCCAGGACGAAACATCTCAGGGATATTTTGTTGTCCATTTATCACTACGAATGAAAAAAACGTGCAAGTGCCGTAAATTACCAACTTTTTAGAGATTTTTTTCACCAAAAACATAATTTTTTTCACAGCCTGCTTTATAAAATTGCGAATCGGAAATTTTTCCCAATATATTGAAAATTACAGCAACTCATATGTTTGAGCCGTTTGTCTCCAAAATTGGCTATAATTATCTGAAAGTGAAATCCAAAATGCACAATAAATTTGTGCGTATTTTTGCACATTTTTCGATTGGACAAGATTTTATACGTATGGAATTTATTTTTCGATTTGACTGCTACCTGTATACAAGCAAAGGTGTGCCTTTAATATATAATCAATTTCAGCAATTATCCTGCATCTCAAATTCATTTAATCCGTCTGTCAAACGTGTTGCAATAATCACAACACGGCCATTGACAGAAATGAGAATTGGTCATCAGTTCTTACGTAAGTGGTGACGTTTCACACAAACTTAATGACCTTGCCATTGAGAGTAGAGCACATGCTTTTGTATTTGTAAACAAAAGCTGGTGGATTCAGTTTTTGTCTGGTATGTCGACTTTCCGGGAGATTTTTGGTCCAAATTGACTCCCGGGCGGGAGGGCGGGAGGGGATAGCTAATTCCGGGAGAATCCCGGGCATTCCGGGAGAGTTGACATGTCTGCCTTTATCCATCAAATTAGACACTCCTCCAATCCATTTCTATATGTACCCATACCTTGTATGGTGTACATAATGTCGGCATCCGTGGTGGCCCTCCGTCATACAGCTTTCTACTAGTTGCGCGTATGAGTACACATCTGACGATTTCATCGGCCTATTTTTTTTTCTTATTCCTGTTTAGTTGACATTTGGAGTTTTGGTTAAAGTTTTTTTATTCAACCTTCAAGTACACACTATACCCGGTATTTCTTGTCTTATCGTCACGAAATTTCATATGCAGGTTTTAGGTCACGTCTACATGAGAATGTCCCCTTTTGGTCGTGATCGGTCAATCGGTATGGCTGCCCGAGCCCAAAACCTGAAAACCATTAGCACAGTCTACAGGTCATATTTATGAAGGGATTTCATTGCAACTTCATAGAATGCCTCTGTATAATGCCTAGATGAGAACGTCCCCGTTTGGTCATAATCTGTCAACTGTGATGGTTGCCCAAGCCCGAAACCCAAAAACTTTTAGCACAGTCCGCAGGTCTTGTTTAATATGGACGGATTTCATTGTAACTTGATACGATGACTCCATATGATGTCTACATGAGAATTTCCCCATTTGGGCATGATCTATCAACTGTCATGACTGCCCGGTCCCAAAACCCGAAAACCTTTAGCTCAGTCTACAGGTCATATTTATGGAAGGATTTCAGTGTAACTTCATAGGTTGACTTCATATAATTTCTACACATGAGAAAGTCCCGTTTTGGACGTGATTGGGCAACTGTGACGGCTACAGGTGCCCGAAGCCCGAAAACCTTCAGGACAGTTTACAGGTCATATTTATGAAGGGATTTCATTGTAACTTCGTAGGATCAATCCACATGATACCCAGATGAGAATGTCCCCTTTTGGTTGTGATCATTCAACCATGATGGCTGCCCGAGCCCAAAGCCTGAAAACCTTTAGCACAGTCTACATGTCATATTTATGGAGGGATTTCATTGTAACTTGATAGGTTGACTTCATATAATGTCTAGATGAGAACGTCCCCTTTTGGGCAACTGTGACGGCAACAGGGGCCCGAAGCCCAAAAACCTTTAGCACAGTCTACAGGTCATATTTATGGAGGGATTTCATTGTAACCTGATAGGTTGACTTCATATAATGTCTAGATGAGAACGCCCCATTTTGGGCAACTGTGACGGCAACAGAGGCCCGAAGGCCGAAAAACTTTAGAATATTCCACAGGCCATAATTATGAAGGGATTTCATTGTAACTTCTTAGGATCAGTCCACACGATGCCCAGATGAGAATGTCCCCTTTTGGTTGCGATCATTCAACCATGATGGCTGCCCGAGCCCGAATTCCGAAAACTTTCAGCACAGTCTACAGGACATATTTATGGAGGGATTTCATTGTAACTTGATAGGTTGACTTTATATAACGTCTAGATGAGAACGTCCCCTTTTGGGCAACTGTGATGGCAACAGAGGCCCGAAGCCCCAAAACCTTTAGAATATTCCACAGGCCATAATTATGAAGGGATTTAATTATAGCTTGGTAGGATGACTCCAAGTTTGTGGTTAAAAACCCAGACAAACACCACCACCACCCCCACCCCACCCCCCACCCCCCACCCCCATTAGGCTTTTTTTCTTCTTCTTTTCTCCAATATGCATTTGGAACTATTTACTACACGTGGAACCTTTTTTTAAACTTATGTGCCCCCCATCCGCCCCACCCGCCGGGGCCCAATTAGGCACTTTTTTTTTCTTTCGTCAAAAATGTTGTTTACAGTTTTGGTTAAAAACACAAACACCCCCCCCCCCCCCCATCCCCCCCCTCGTCCCCCCCCCCCCCCTCCCCCACCCAATTAGGCATTTTTTTTCTATTTCCTCCAATATGTATTTCGAACTATTTACAGTCACTACATGCAGAACACCTGTTTTTGTTTTTTAACAAACCCCTCAACTCAAGCCTGAAAATAATCAATCAGTCATTTGCAGAATAAAGTCTCTAGAGGGTGAATTTGCTGATGCTATCACATACCAGGCCTGGCATTCCTTAGGAGTGCACGTGTGCTGCACGCCAACTGCACGCCTAGAAAAAATTTAGGAGGGGGATTTTTTGCACCCCTTGATTTTCTGGGAAGTTCGCCCTGTTGGGGACTACCTTTAAAAATTTTGTCAATGTTGCATTGATTCGCAATAATTCATTTCAGTACATTTTGAGAGTAGAAGACAGTCACATGACATGACATAAGAATTGATTGCAACATTTTGACTAATGAGAAGATGTGTGTGCCAATTTTTCCACTATTTAGCTGAATGTGGTACAATTTTTCAGTCACAATATTAATACCTTGAAGTGAATCTAACCATTTGTTGTGCAATTGCACTCCCAAGCAATATGAGGAGGGCAATTGTTTTGCACTCCTTGATTTTCTAGATTGCTAGGCCTGCCATACCATGGGTTAGAATCCCCCAATTTATTCTTTAGGTACCTCTTTCTATTTAGGCTTGAGACCTTGATTCAGATTGAGGTTCACAGAGGTTAAATTTAGTGATGCTACCCAGCTGTGCAGGGTAGCGTCACCGAATTCCCCCTCTGGGGACCTCATTCTACAGATGACAGTCAGCTTATTTCCAGACATTCCTCCACTCCAGTATGGTCTGATAATAATGGGGTAGAGTGGTTTGAAAAAAATCAAATCTCCTCCTGAGCACAGATACCGCAAACTGAAATAATATTATTTCATGTATAGATAATATAACAATTAACAATAACATGATTTAAGGAATAATTAACAGCCTGACTTGTCCTGGACTGATCATCAGACAAAGTAAATTTACTTTTTGCAGGTCCCAAGATCAAATGCAGGCTTAATTAATGCCACTTCTGTTTCATCCTTTGCAAAGGAGCTGGTGGAGTGTCCATTAAAAAGACAGAAACTGGGCACGGTGCCAGGCAACAAACACTTACATGGGATTAAAATTGTGTGAGCAGTAGGTGCACACCAAAACTGCATGTGTCAGATTTCCACCGCTGCTTAACTTAAATTACTTAATAATACATTGGGAATATTCCCTTGACCCACCATTTAGAACTTTAGCTTAAGTTTACAAAGTCAAGATAAGCTATGTCCATCATGTTTGGGGAAGTCTGTTAGTCTGTTCACATATTCTTTAGCACAGGCCACAGGCTACACCCCATAGTTCTTGTCCAATCATCAAAAAATTTCATATGTAGGTTCAAGGTTATATCCAGAGGAGAACATCCCATTTTGGTCGCGATAGGTCAACACCAACGGCTGCCTGGACCCAAACCCCAAAAACCTTTAGCACAGTCCACAGGTTGTATTTATGAAGAGATTTCATTGTAACTTGGCAGGATGGCTCTGTATAATGTCTGAATGGGAGTGTTCTGTTTTGGTCGTGTTAAGTAACCGTGATGGCCGCAGGGCCACATTACCTGGATGTAGATTCCTCTACCACAGTCTACAGGTTGCATTTATGAAGGAATTTCATTGTAAATTGGTAGGATGATTCATTATACATGTAATGTCTAGATGAGAACATCCTATTTTGACCATAATCGGTCAACCGTGATGGCCACATAGGCTTGTGACCTAAATTTGTTCAGCATAGTCTGCAGTTCATATTTATGAAGGGATTTCATTGTAACTTGGTAGGATAAGCTATGTTTTTGAGACAAAACTTAAATATATTTTTATACTGTACCAATGACCCAGACATAGCTGGTGCTAACTCTTAAAATATAGGGCCAAACACAAATTTTGCCCCCCAATCCCCAAAATTTGCATCTAAAACTAAAGAAAACATGTCCTGAGAGGCCCTCCACACTTCGCCCCTACTGCGCATGCGCAGTGTCAAGGACGTTCCGAAATTGGCGCCATTTATCATTCTAAGTTTGGCCCTTCATCAGTTAACATCTGACTGATCTTTGTGCTTTTAAATCTCAGTTTAAATGATGCCAGACACATAAATATTAGTGAAATGGTGATTCTAAGGAGGATAGAAAAGGAGGAGAGGAAAAGAATGTGTGACAGAATATTATCAGGGCTGTAACTTAAAATTTTTTAATGAAATTATGTTAAGTTACCTATTTTCAAGGCAGCAGCCATTTTGTTGTCATTCTGATTATTTAGTTACACTGTTTTTACAAGTGTTTTTCCTCTCTCCCTGTCCTTTAAGTTCCCCCTTGCTATTCTCCCATGCTTTTGGCATAATTTCTGTAATTATTATTACTAAAATTTCTTGGGAGTTTAGCTGAATAACAGAATGAATTCTGTTCTTTCCCCATGTTTACGTCTTCACCTACGGGTGGTTAGGCGTTGTGTTCTGCATCTACCATCTGATGTTCTGCAGTTTCTTCCCTGGAAGTCTCTGTTTTGCATCAGATGGTGTATTTTTGGTAACTGATTTCGGGCCTGGGTGCCTGGAGTCTTATTTTAGTGTTTTTACACTCATTGTTTACATTTACAACAGCCCTCTGTGTGAGGGGGGGATTTCTAAATAATAATATCTTTATGTTATTTCAATCATAACTAGATACATTATTATTGTTCGTAAGTGTTGAATAAATTGTTTAAAATATTTTTAAAATTTTTGTCCACACTTAGGCTTGGGATCCATTGGGGCTCAACGTTACTTTTCAGAAACTTGGGCTGTTCTGAAAAAATATTTTTTCAAAATATTTTGATTTCAATTATTTTTTCTATATTAATGGATCATATTATTATTATGTATTTTGATTGCCAGGGGTTAGTGCGAGTACCAGGACTTGTTTTCTTTTCACATTGAAAGGATATTGATCAATTGTTTTAAGAGGAAGTCTTCCTCTGACCTTATTATCATTCTATATGTGGTCAGTGTACTCGCATTAACTCCGGTTCTGTATCGTATGATTTCGATGACAATATGGGAAGTGTATGTCACGGTATGTTGTTGGGGATTTGGACACTCCGGTCCTTTCCCCGCAGGGTCACTCTACTTTATCAATTTCTATTTCAGACGATCAAGATTAGGGTGATGTATCTGTGATGTCTTCCAACAGTGTGCCTCCGTCGTCACAATTAATGAAGGGCTAGCGGAAAAGTGCTCATGTAATACGCCAATTGCCTAAGAGGACCCTAGTAGGTTCGACGGCCTTTGACGTCCGCTAGCTCGCCCGGTGTAGCGTCCATTCACCGAATGGTTCGGCAGCCGGGTTCGTCCGTTGCGGTCTAGAAGGAATTTTGGGGTGATGCGAGCACTATAAAATTAACTTAATGCACACCCAGTGACGGCGATCGGAGGGAGAACGGAGGAAGCCTTTTAGTCCGGTTCATAGCTCGTTCCGGTCCATCCGGACGGCAAGCGAGAGAGGCCCCTCTCTCGTTCAACAACATCTGGCCCCAGATGTTGTGGTACAAATGTGTCGTTAGCGGAGCATACGTCCGTCGCTCGGGACGCTCCGTTGTATAGGCAGTCCGCTGAGACTGCTAAGGCTTCCTCTTCTCGTCAGCGCACACGACCGCACCTTGGCTGCGTGACCGCCGATATATTACCAGCTTCGCCGATCAAGGATTCTTCGGCGACCAGGTCACACCATCCGGCAGCCAGGGATTCGAGACCGATGGACTCCGGACGTTCGCATAGGAAAAGTATGCGGGAGCCATCTGATGCGGAGCTGCCCTCGGCGAAGCAGCGATAGACTGCGCCTCCGCAGGTCTCGACGCCGGACATTCTTGTGCACATAGCACAGCTTATCGCAGCATCCCAGCAGCCGACAGAAACGGTGTCGGATCGAGAATTATCCGACAGCGCTGGGTCGGTAGCCGGGGACTCGAGGCCTGCAGACTCCGGACGTTCGCATAGGAAGTATGCGGGAGTCAACGTACACGGAGCTTCCAGCGGCAATGCATCGTAAGTCCGCTACTGCACAGGCCTCGGGAACGGACGTGCTTTCCTTAATAGCACAGTTTATCGCAGCATCCCAGCATCAACTGAATCTGTCGCATATATTTTATCCGACGATGCTGGGTCGGGACGCTCCGCGGAAGCGGGTACGGACGTCCGAAAGTTTCATCCGGTCCGACGGGATACCGAAAGGGATTCGGTGGATTTCAAGCTTTCCCTTTCGGAACAACATATGCTGCGATGCCGGATAAGAAACTGATAGCGTCGGTGGACTTAGAAATTTTTGGTTCGGTTCAGGGACATCGTCCCTCAGTTCCGACATAGTCCAATAATGTCACACAAACTTTCGAATTATTGAACGACGCTATATATATTATTATTTTATGCTTGCTATCCAAGCATTTCTGGTTTCTTGTTCGAAGAGTTATGGAGATGTCTTTCAAAAGTGTGCCTCTGTCGTCATAGTTAATGAAGAGTTAGCGGCAATAAGTGCTCATGGAATATGTCTATCGCTTACGGAGTGACATTCGCTAGCTCACCCGGTGTAGCGTACATTCATCGAATGGTTCGGCTGCCGGGTTCGTCCGTTGCGGTCTAGGAAGGAGATTTGGGTGATGCGAGCACTTTAATTACTTTAGTACTCACCCAGTGACGGCAGATTGAGGACAGATCGGAGGAAGCCAACAACATAGGGGACCGCATGTTGTGGTTCAGATATTTTACATTCGGAGCATATGTCCGTTGCTCGGGACGCTCCGTTATATTGACAGTCCGAGAGACTGTCTTTAATGCTTCCTCATCCTCACAGCAGGGCACACGACCGCACATTGGCTACGTGACCTCGAGTATCCGATCAGTTTCGGCATTCAGTGATTCCACAGTGAATAGGTCGCGCCATCCGGTAGCCAAGGGACACGAGGCCTATACACTCCGTTCGCTCGCATATTGGAAGTATGCACGGGGTAACGATCTCGGAGCTTCCTGCAGCAATGCATCGTAAGACCGCTGCTCCTCAGGCCTCAGTGACGGACGTGCTATCTGAGTTAGCACAGTTGTTTCGCAGCATCCCAGCAATTGACGGTTTCTCGGTCGAATCAGGAATTATCCGACGGCGCTGGGTCGGTGTGGTCCGCGGTTGCATCAAGCTACGGACGACCGAACGCTTTATAGGGTCCGACAGGATGGCGAAAGGGATTCGAAAGATTTCGAGTTTTCCCTTTAGTAGTATCGGAAGATGCCTTTCATATCTTCTGGCATTTCTTCCAGTGATTATTTTTCGGACTTCATTGCTGCGATCTTGGATAAGAGACTTATAGCGTCATTGGACTCGGATTTTTCGATCGGTACAGGGACTTTGTCCCTGACTTACCGACGCAGTCCAATATTGTCATATATTTATATATATATACAAGACGGCTACTAAGCATGATAGTTTAGTTTCTTGTCCGCGTGGCTCATTTCTGCCATTTTATCTTTTTTTACATATAGTTTATTTTGGCAGAGCAGGGCATACCGAGAGTTCATATGCGTCTAGACGGTGTGATTAAAGACTGCATATATTCTTTTTCACCGTTTATGTCTTTTCCAATTTCAATGTTGGGAACGACATTATGTATATTAGACTTAACTTAGACGCTTTATTATACGTAATCCGCCTTACTGAGGCGTTATCATTACGTCTTCAAGAAAAGATTTACGGGATATTATTCTCAATGTAATTTCTTTTGAGGGCAGTAGTTTGTTCACGTATAACTCCGCCCTTCAGTGGCTGATTGGAGTTGGTTAGACGTGAGGCAGCCCTAGCTACATCCACGCGTGGATAGTAGGTTAAGAACTCTCTCAGAGTCGCTTCGTTCTCGGAGGAGCTTCTCTTCGATGGCAACTTTCCGGCAATCCATGAATTGCTTGATTTATACATTCTCTTGTCTATCTAGTGTTACAAGAGATTCAGACTGGGGCAAACATTCGGTGGTTGACTCAGAGAGTGCCGCCGCAGTTGCCGGACCCGAGTGTGGCTGTTATGACGGTTGCCAGTCAAACAGATTGGGATATATACTGATCCCTACGGATTTGAAGTGCCAGGGTCTTTGGGTTCCGCAGTCTTTTAGCTATCAGTTAACTTCCGCGGAATAATGTTTTTTAGGCTTGCTTTATGTCATTGCATGAACATTATTCAGAAACGCATGCCCAAATTCCTGTCCTTTAATTCGACAGTAGTGGCGTATCTCCGGAACCAGGGAGGCACTCTTTCATTTCCGTTATTCAATTTAATGGAAAGAATCCGTCTGTTGGTTATAGTACACCAAGTTCAGTTTTGGTCCGTCATATTCTGGGTCGTCTGATTGTTTTATCGCACTCCCGTTCTCTTACGGGTCGCTTGTTGCTGTCAGAATGGACTCTCAACAAACAAGTATTCAATCAGATTTGCTATCTATGGGAGCGCCCAATGATGTTTTATTTATGACACAGCTGGCTAATCAATTGCAGACGTATGTGTTGGCTTGTCCAGATCTCTGAGCTAATACTGTTAACGCTCTATTGATCTATAGGACAGAATGATAGGATACGCGTATCCTCCGGCGCTGTTGTTTTTAGCAGGTATTGCTAAGATAAACAACCACAATACATTTCTGTTGATAGCATCTCTATCTTCACAGAGATCATGAGTAATTTACTCTCTTGTCTACTGTGGATCTTAACGTGAAATCTTCCTCTATGTGAGGATCTTTTTTCACTGGGTAAATCGTGTCATCTTTATCACAACCAGCAAGGTCGCAACCTTCATGTATTCCGTTGTGTGGTCCGTATTGCATTGTAAGCACTGTACTGGACGAGCTTTGGACGCGATTTCTTACTATAGGAGATCCTCTTCTTCGCTATTCTATGCGACTAAAGTGGAGGCTCTTCCGTCGTGGTGTAGGGATCATTATGTTCATATGGTTGATCCCTCCATACTACTCATTGCTATTTTTTAGTATACTTGTTTCACAAGATCTACTGCAGCCTGTTGTTATTTAGGTTATAGGTTTATGTTATCTCATACCTATGCACTCTACGATAGTTTACAATTGAGTCTTTTGTCTCTTTATCTAAGTCAGTTAGTAACTTTTTGATAAATAGACTTAGAATCTTTAGATTAAATTCCTATACGGATTTTAACTTCAGGTTCTTATTTAGCTAAGTAATCATTTGAGCCTCTGGAAACAGTAGTTTTCAAATTCTGACCTTTTAGACAGTAATTCTGTTGGTTTCTCTTTTACTGTAGAGTCAGTGAGTTTCATGCACTATCGATGGATGATTTTCACTTTCATAGTTTCGGAATCAATACTTCCGTTACTATTTAGGTTGGATTGTTGCATAAGAGTTAGGCTCCTATTATCCGGAACCTATTATTTTAAGGTCCTTCCGTCTTCGTATGGGCATAGGCCTTTACTCTTTCCGGGTACAGTTTATGTATTTATAAACAGATATCTGTTTATTACAAGGGCGTAAGCTTCTTCTGTCTTTGATGTCTAGTAGAAGGACGTTACGCTCCATTTTATTGTTAATGGATTCTATTAACTAGCGTACTGCTTATGGTATATCATTGGCTTAGCAGTTATGCTTAAGATTTCGGCTCATGAAGTAAGAGTTCTTCTACTTCTTGGGCTTACATTAATAGTGTTCTATTATAGATTTTTGAAGGCTGCTCATTGCGCTCAGCCATCCATTCATGAATTTTATCTCAGAAATATCGAGTCCATTTCTGGAGGCCTCTATTGTTAGGTCTATTATCTACTGCTCAGAATGTCATTCACTTAACAGTTGCTACTATAGCTAGGTAGGCTGTCTGTTTCGGCAGTGTCTCCGTTCGGCTGCCCTCTTCGCTCTGGGCTATTTGACCCAGGGCAAGAAAAAGGGGGGGGGGGAGGGTGTTCCCTTGGGTCACCTGTTTTTACTATGAAACAAGGGGATACCTCCTCCGGAGTTAGTAATTCTGAGCTGTTATTGGGATGGTTGTTTAGTGAGAAGTTTAAGTTTATAAAATTCATTCAAGTCTTAGTTTTTAAAGTATAGCTTTTGAATATTGCATATGTCAACGGACATGATTATGCAATTCTCACACACTTTTAGGAGTATAAGGGTCTCTATTCTCTAGACTTACTTTATTATTGGCTTACTTTAAAAATTATTAGTATAAGGATTATTGGATATTAATAGAGTACATGGATGTATGAAGCTCAATTTTTGGAAGGTGTTGTATCTTTCTAATTTATCATAAATAAGAAAGATACATGTAAGGCCTATTACTTCTTTTCCCTACAGGGGATGACTCTATTTTATTTTATTGAGCGTATTCCATTTTGCTCTATGTCCTTGGCCCTCCAGCCTTTTTACTATTCAGCTATGTCTGGGTCATTGGTACAGTATAAAAATGTTAAAAAATTTATAGTAATTTATATATTTTTTATACTTACCAATGACCCAGACGGGGATGGCCCTCCCAGGAGTTGGGAACTCTTGCCTCCCCGCTGAGTACATAGCGCTTACCAGGCACTGGTTATTAGAATGATAAATGGCGCCAATTTCGGAACGTCCTTGACACTGCGCATGCGCAGTAGGGGCGAAGTGTGGAGGGCCTCTCAGGACATGTTTTCTTTAGTTTTAGATGCAAATTTTGGGGATTGGGGGGCAAAATTTGTGTTTGGCCCTATATTTTAAGAGTTAGCACCAGCTATGTCTGGGTCATTGGTAAGTATAAAAAATATATAAATTACTATAAATTTTTTAACTTTTAATAATTCAAGAATTTATTTTGCAAGGATCGTCTGCAACCCAAATTGGGTAAAGCGTTAAGATTGACCATTTCTGGCAACTGATACAGTATAATGATCATAAAAGTGAACAAGTATGTCAGCACATAACTTGCATGCTTTACTCTCTCTCATATAATTGATGTGAGTCAGTGTGACAATTTTTGCCTGTTTTGGAGCAAGTTTGTTCCTTTGTTAACCTATATAATACAGTATTTCAAAAGTAATGGTTAATTGATCAATTACTTTTTTGATTGATCAAGATTTTGATTATTAGTTAATCGAATAATCGGTTAACCATTTCAGCTCTAATTAGGTTAAGACTTTAACCCAGGCTTGGCATTTTCAGGAGAGCGATTTATTCGCTCGCCTATTGCTTGCCTTAAGAAAATTGAGGAAGGCAAAAAATAGCCCTCATAGCCTTAGAAAATAATGATTACCACAACAGCATTTTCCTAAAACCCACAGGTTTTCATATTTTTATACTGTACCAATGACCCAGACTTAGCTGGTGCTAACTCTTAAAATATAGGGCCAAATACAAATTTTGCCCCCCAATCCCCAAAATTTGCATCTAAAACCAAAGAAAACATGTCCTGAAAGGCCCTCCACACTTCGCCCCTACTGCGCAGGCGCAGTGTCAAGGACGTTCCGAAATTGGCACCATTAATCATTCTAAGTTTGGCCCTTCATCAGTTAACATCTGACTGATCTTTGTGCTTATAAATCTCAGTTTAAATGATGCCAGACACATAAATATTAGTGAAATGGTGATTCTAAGGAGGATAGAGAAGGAGGAGAGGAATAAAATGTGTGACAGAATATTATCAGGGCTGTAACTTAAAAATTTTTAATGAAATTATGTTAAGTTACCTATTTTCGAGGCAGCAGCCATTTTGTTGTCATTCTGATTATTTAGTTACACTGTTTTTTAAGTGTTTTCCTCTCTCCCTGTCCTTTAAGTCGCCCCTTGCTATTCTCCCATGCTTTTGGCATAGTTTTTGTAATTATTATTACTAAATTTTCTTGGGAGTTTTAGCTGAATAACAGAATGAATTCTGTTCTTTTCCCCATGTTTACGTCTTCACCTACGGGTGGTTAGGCGTTATGTTCTGCATCTACCATCTGATGTTCTGCAGTTTCTTCCCTGGAAGTCTCTGTTTTGCATCAGATAGTGTATTTTTGGTAACTGATTTCGGGCCTGGGTGCCTGGAGTCTTTTTTAGTGTTTTTACACTCATTGTTTACATTTACAACAGCCCTCTGTGTGAGGGGGGGTTTTCTGGAAAATAATATCTTGATGTTATTTTAATCATAACTAGATACATTATTATTGTTCGTAAGTGTTGAATAAATTGTTTAAAATATTTTTAAAATTTTTGTCCACACTTAGGCTTGGGATCCATTGGGGCTCAACGTTACTTTTCAGAAACTTGGGCTGTTCTGAAAAAATATTTTTTCAAAATATTTTGATTTCAATTATTTTTTCTATATTAATGGATCATATTATTATTATGTATTTTGATTGCCAGGGGTTAGTGCGAGTACCAGGACTTGTTTTCTTTTCACATTGAAAGGATATTGATCAATTGTATTAAGAGGAAGTCTTCCTCTGACTTATAATCATTCTATAGGTGGTCAGTGTACTCGCATTAACTCCTGCTCTGTATCGTATGATTTCGATGACAATATGGGAAGTGTATGTCACGGTACGTTATTGGGGAATTGGACACTCCGGTCCTTTCCCCGCAGGGTCACTCTACTTTATCAATTTCTATTTTCAGACGATCAAGATTAGGGTGATGTATCTGTGATGTCTTCCAACAGTGTGCCTCCGTCGTCACAATTAATGAAGGGCTAGCGGAAAAGTGCTCATGTAAATACGCCAATTGCCTAAGAGGACCCTAGTAGGTTCGACGGCCTTTGACGTCCGCTAGCTCGCCTGGTGTAGCGTCCATTCACCGAATGGTTCGGCAGCCGGGTTCGTCCGTTGCGGTCTAGAAGGAATTTTGGGGTGATGCGAGCACTATAAATTAACCTAATGCACACCCAGTGACGGCGGATCGGAGGGAGAACGGAGGAAGCCTTTTAGTCCGGTTCATAGCTCGTCCCGGTCCATCCGGACGGCAAGCGAGAGAGGCCCCTCTCTCGTTCAACAACATCTGGCCCCAGATGTTGTGGTACTAAATGTGTCGCAAGCGGAGCATACGTCCGTCGCTCGGGACGCTCCGTTGTATAGGCAGTCCGCGGAGACTGCTAAGGCTTCCTCTTCTCGTCAGCGCACACGACCGCACCTTGGCTGCGTGACCGCCGATATATTACCAGCTTCGCCGATCAAGGATTCTTCGGCGACCAGGTCACACCATCCGGTAGCCAGGGACACGAGGCCTGCAGACTCCGGACGTTCGCATAGGAAGTGTGCGGGAGTCAACGTACACGGAGCTTCCGGCGGCAATGCATCGTAAGACCGCTACTGCACAGGCCTCGGGAACGGACGTGCATTCCTTAATAGCACAGTTTATCGCAGCATCCCAGCATCAACTGAATCTGCCGCATATATTTTATCCGACGATGCTGGGTCGGGACGCTCCGCGGAAGCGGGTACGGACGTCCGAAAGTTTCATCCGGTCCGACGGGATACCGAAAGGGATTTGGAGGATTTCGAGCTTTCCCTTTCGGAACAACATATGCTGTTGTGTATGTCATCTGACTTGGTCTTCTACAGCTTCTTTCGTCGGACCAGAATGCTGCGATGCCGGATAAGAAACTGATAGCGTCGGTGGACTTAGAAATTTTTGGTTCGGTTCAGGGACATCGTCCCTCAGTTCCGACATAGTCCAATAATGTCACACAACTTTCGAATTATTGAACGACGCTATATATATTATTATTTTATGCTTGCTATAACCAAGCATTTCTGGTTTCTTGTTCGCAGAGTTACGGAGATGTCTTTCAAAAGTGTGCCTCTGTCGTCATAGTTAATGAAGAGCTAGCGGCAATAAGTGCTCATGGAATATGTCTATCGCCTACGGAGTGACATTCGCTAGCTCACCCGGTGTAGCGTACATTCATCGAATGGTTCGGCTGCCGGGTTCGTCCGTTGCGGTCTAGGAAGGAGATTTGGGTGATGCGAGCACTTTAATTACTTTAGTACTCACCCAGTGACGGCAGATTGAGGACAGATCGGAGGAAACCTGTTAGTCCGGTTCCTGGCTTGTCCAGGTCCGTCCGGGCTGTGAGCGAGAGAGGTCCCTCTCTCGTCCAACAACATAGGGGACCGCATGTTGTGGTTCAGATATTTTACATTCAGAGCATATGTCCGTCGGTCGGGACGCTCCGTTATATTGACAGTCCGAGAGACTGTCCTTAATGCTTCCTCATCCTCACAGCAGGGCACACGGCCGCACATTGGCTACGTGACCTCGAGTATCCGATCAGTTTCGTCATTCAGTGATTCCACGGCGAATAGGTCGCGCCATCTGGTAGCCAAGGGACACGAGGCCTATACACTCCGTTCGCTCGCATATTGGTAGTATGCACGGGGTAACGATCACGGAGCTTCCAGCGGCAATGCATCGTAAGACCGCTTCTCCTCAGGCCTCGGTGACGGACGTGCTATCCGAGTTAGCACAGTTATTTCGCAGCATCCCAGCAATTGACAGTTTCTCGGTCGATTCTGGAATTATCCGACGGCGCTGGGTCGGTGCAGTCCGCGGTTGCATCAGGTACGGACGACCGGACGCTTTATAGGGTCCGACAGGATGGCGAAAGGGATTCGAAAGATTTCGAGTTTTCCCTTCAGTAGTATCGGAAGCTGCCTTTCATATCTTCTGGCATTATCTTCCAGTGATTGTTATTTCGGACTTCATTGCTGCGATCTTGGATAAGAGACTTATAGCGTCATTGGACTCGGATTTTTCGATCGGTTCAGGGACATTGTCCCTGACTTACCGACGTAGTCCAATATTGTCATTACAACATGTGTTTTATTTTTCGATGCTATATATATATATATACAAGCCTGCTACCAAGCATGATAGTTTAGTTTCTTGTCCGCGTTGCTCATTTCTGCCATTTTATCATTTATACGAATAGTTTATTTTGGCAGAGCAGGGCATACCGAGAGTTCATATGCGTCTAGATGGTGTGGTTAAAGACTGGATATATTCTTTTTCGCCGTTTATGTCTTTTCCAATTTCAATGTTGGAAACGACATGATGTATAGTAGACTTAACTTAGACGCTTTATCATACGTAATCCGCCTTACTGAGGCGTTATCATTACGTCTTCAAGAAAAGATTTACGGGATATTATTCTCAATGTAATTTCTTTTGAGGGCAGTAGTTTGTTCACGTATAACTCCGCCCTTCAGTGGCTGATTGGAGTTGGTTAGACGTGACGCAGCCCTAGCTACATCCACACGCGTGGATAGTAAGGTTAAGAACTCTCTCAGAGTCGCTTCGTTATTGGAGGAGCTTCTCTTCGACGGCAACTTTTCGGCAATCCATGAATTGCTCGATTTACACGTTAGTGTTACAAGAGATTCAGACTGGGGCAAACATTCGGTGGTTGACTCAGAGAGTGCCACCGCAGTTGCCGGACCCGAGTGTGGCTGTTATGACGGTTGTCAGTCAAACAGATTGGGATATTATACTGATCCCTACGGATTCGAAGTGCCAGGGTCTTTGGGTTCCGCAGTCTCTTAGCAATCAGTTTTCTTCCGCGGAATAATGTTTTTTAGGCTTGCTTTATGTCATTGCATGAACATTATTCAGAAACGCATGCCCAGATCCTGTCCTTTAATTCGACAGTAGTGGCGTATCTCCGGAACCAGGGAGGCACTCTTTCGTTTCCGTTATTCAATTTAATGGAAAGAATCCGTCTGTTGGTTATAGTACACCAAGTTCTGTTTTGGTCCGTCATATTCCGGGTCGTCTGATTGTTTTACCGGACTCCCGTTCTCTTACGGGTCGCTTGTTGCTGTCAGAATGGACTCTCAACAAACAAGTATTCAATCAGATTTGCTATCTATGGGAGCGCCCAATGATGATTTATTTACGACACAGCTTGCTAATCAATTGGAGACGTATGTGTTGGCTTGTCCAGATCTCTGAGCTAATGTTGTTAACGCTCTATTGATCTATAGGACGGAATGATAGGATACGCATATCCTCCGGCGCTGTTGTTTCAGCAGGTATTGCTAAGATAAACAACCACAATACATTTCTGTTGATAGCATCTCTATCTTCACAGAGATCATGGGTGATTTACTCTCTTCTCTACTGTGGGTCTTAAAGTGAAATCTTCCTCAATGTGAGGATCTTTTTTCACTGGGTAAATCGTGTCATTTTTATCACAACCCGCAAGGTCTCAACCTTCATGTATTCCGTTGTGTGGTCCGTATTGCATTGTAAGCATTGTACTGGACGAGCTTTGGACGCGATTTCTTACTATAGGAAGTCCTCTTCTTCGCTATTCTATGCGGCTAAAGTGGAGGCTCTTCCGTCATTGGTGTAGGGATCATTATGTTCATATTGTTGATCCCTCCATACTACTCATTGCAATTTTTTAGTATTCTTGTTTCACAAGATCTACTGCAGCCTGTTATTAGTTAGGTTATAGGTTTATATTACCTCATACCTATGCACTCTACGATAGTTTACAATTGAGTCTTATGTCTCTTTATCTAAGTCAGTTAGTAACTTTTTGATATATAGACTTAGAATCTTTAGATTAAATTCCTATATGGATTTTAACTTCGGTTCTTATTTAGCTAAGTAATCATTTGAGCCTCTGGAAACAGTAGTTTTCAAATTCTGACCTTCTAGACAGTAATTCTGTTGGTTTCTCTTTTACTGTAGAGTCAGTGAGTTTCATGCACTATCGATGGATGATTTTCACTTTCGTAGTTTCGGAATCGCTATTCCGTTACTATTTAGGTTGGATTTTTGCATAAGAGTTAGGCTCCTAATATCCGGAACCTATTGTTATTAAGGTCCTTCCGTCTTCGTACGGGCATAGGCCTTTACTCTTTCCGGGTAGAGTTTATGTATTTATAAACAGATATCTGTTTATTACTATGGGCGTAAGCTTCTTCTGTCTTTGATGCCTAGTAGAAGGACGTTACGCTCCATTCTATTGTTAATGGATTCTATTAACTATCGGTACTGCTTATGGTATATCATTGACTTAGCAGTTGTGCTTAAGATTTCGGCTCATGAAGTAAGAGTTCTTCTACATCTTGGGCTTACATTAATAGTGTCGCTATTATAGATTTTTGAAGGCTGCTCATTGCGCTCAGCCATCCACATTCATGAATTTTTATCTCAGAAATATCGAGTCCATTTCTGGAGGCCTCTATTGTTAGGTCTATTTTCTACTGCTCAGAATGTCATTCACTTAACAGTTGCTACTATAGCTAGGTAGGCTGTCTGTTTCGGCAGTGTCTCCGTTCTGCTGCCCTCTTCGCTCTGGGCTATTTGACCCAGGGCAAGAAAAAGGGGGGGGGGGGAGGAGGGTGTTCCCTTGGGTCACCTGTTTTACTATGAAAACAAGGGGATACCTCCTCCGGAGTTAGTAATTCTGAGCTGTTATTGGGATGGTTGTTTAGTGAGAAGTTTAGGTTTTTAAAATTCATTCAAGTCTTAGTTTTTAAAGTATAGCTTTTGATTATTGCATATGTCAACGGACATGATTATGCAATCCTCAGACACTTTTAGGAGTATAAGAGTCTCTATTCTCTAGACTTACTTTATTTATTGGCTTACTTTAAAAATTATTAGTATAAGGATTACACTAGATATTAATAGAGTTCATGGATGTATGATGCTCAATTTTGCAAGGTCTTGTATCTTTCTAATTTAACATAAATAAGAAAGATACATGTAAGGCCTAATACTTCTTTTTCCCTAGAGGGGATGACTCTATTTTATATAATTGAGCGTATTCCAACTTGCTCTATGTCCTAGGCCCTCCAGCCTTTTTACTATTCAGCTAAGTCTGGGTCATTGGTACAGTATAAAAATGTTAAAAAATTTATAGTAATTTATATATTTTTTATACTTACCAATGACCCAGACGGGGATGGCCCTCCCAGGAGTTGGGAACTCTTGCCTCCCCGCTGAGTACATAGCGCTTACCAGGCACTGGTTATTAGAATGATTAATGGCGCCAATTTCGGAACGTCCTTGACACTGCGCATGCGCAGTAGGGGCGAAGTGTGGAGGGCCTTTCAGGACATGTTTTCTTTGGTTTTAGATGCAAATTTTGGGGATTGGGGGGCAAAATTTGTGTTTGGCCCTATATTTTAAGAGTTAGCACCAGCTAAGTCTGGGTCATTGGTAAGTATAAAAAATATATAAATTACTATAAATTTTTTAACATCTCTGTTATTTTAGAGGTCTCTGCAAGATGGCCAGACTGCCCCTCCCACACCCCTTGCCAAGGCCCGGAGGTGTGGGAAGGGAAGTGTAATCATCTCATAGAGAATACCTTGTTAGCAGCACCAAATAAAATGTATAAATCCCACTAGGCGGATTTCATTAATAGTACAACTTCATTTTGCCACTTTTAGCTTATGTAAGCTTGAGGAGAGCAATCGCTCCCCAAGTCCGGTGTGAGGAGAGTGATTTTTAGCCCTCCTGCATTTTTTTTTTGAAGAATGCCAGGCCTGTTTAACCTATACATATGATTACTTTGACGAGACCCAAAATATGTTAAATGCTTTGGTGTTTGAAAGTACAATGTAATATGCAGTTAACAAAGCCATTCAATATCTAGTTAAGTGGACAATAATTACTTACTGTTCTAAGAGTATTGTTGCTTTTTATTTCAGAACAGTACGAGTGTGGTTAAAGAGAGACACAGGGCAGTATTGGCCTAGTATATGTCATTCTATGCCATGTAAGTACATGCATAACCTGCAGAAGATTTTTGAAATAATTTATTCAGGGGTGGAAATTATTGAGGGGTGGAGGGGTCGCCAGAATTTCTCAGAGGGGTTTGTGCTCCCTGACAGACAGGGTAGTGTATTTTCCAACAAGCCTATAACAACAGATTCAGTTTTCCCAACAGGTTTCTGGACCTCCCCAACAGTAGGAGGGGCTATAGTCCCCTCCATGATACAGGCCTGGCATTCTTTAGGAGCGCGGGCATGCTTCACGTCAAGAAAAAATTGAAGTGAGCAATTTTTTGCACCCCTTGATTTTCTGGAATGCTAGACCTGTTTGGGACTACATTTAAAATCTATTATCATTTCGTCGTCTGAGTTCTAATGTGTTCTATGTGCCTACTGGCACATAGAACACATTGGAACTCAAGAGATGATTTGTCAATGTTGCATTGATTTGCAAAAAATCATGACCCATTCTGTGTTGCTTTTCGATACATTTTGAGTGTAGAAGACAGTCACATAAGATTTGAATGCAACATTCTGAATAATGAGATGTGTGTGCCAATTTTTCAGCTGTGTAGCTGAATGAAGTACAATATTTTTATACTGTACCAATGACCCAGACTTAGCTGGTGCTAACTCTAAAATATCTAGGGCCAAACGCAAATTTTACCCCCCAATCCCCAAAATTTGCATCTAAAACCGAAAATTACATGTCCTATAAGGTCCTCCATACTTTTACTCCTCTGCGCATGCACAGTGTCAAGGTGGTCACGAAATTGGCGCAATTATCATTCTTAGTTTAGCCCTCAATTCAGTTACATCTGACTGATATTTGTGCTTGTAAATCTCAGTTTTAAGGATGCCAGACACATAATTATGAGAGAAATGGTGGATATATGGTGGAAATAGAACGTGGAGAGAAAAAAACAGTGGAAACAAATGTTCAGGGCTGTAACTTATAATTATTTTACGAAATTATTCATGTTACCTATATTTTTATACTGTACCAATGACCCAGACTTAGCTGGTGCTATCTCTTAAAATATAGGGCCAAACACAAATTTTGCCCCCAATCCCCAAAATTTGCATCTAAAACCAAAGAAAACATGTCCTGAAAGGCCCTCCACACTTCGCCCCTACTGCGCATGCGCAGTGTCAAGGACGTTCCGAAATTGGCGCCATTAATCATTCTTATAACCAGTGCCTGGTAAGCGCTATGTACTCAGCGGGGAGGCATGATCTTATTGTGGTCATTCTTGCTATGAATTTTCCATTGTTTAATCAGTGTTTCCTCTCTCCCTTTCCTTTATTCCCCCCTAGCTATTCTCCCATGCTTTTGGCTTATTTTTTTGTAATGTTTATTACTAAAAATTTTTGGGAGTTTTGGCTTGGAAACCGAATTATTTTCTGTTTTTTCCCCATGTTTACGTCCTCACCCTAGGGGTGTTTAGGCGTTTTGGTCTGCATCTACCATCTGATGTTCTACAGTTTCTTCTCTGGAAACCTCTGTTTTGCATCAGATAGTGTTTAAATTGGTAACTGATTTCGGGCCATGTTTGTTTTTGTGCCTGGAGTCATGTTTCCGGGTTGTTGACACTTTTGCTTATGTTGACAACTGTTACTTCTGACAATGATTACTTGTCTTCTGCTTAATTTAGTTCATAGCAAGATACATTAATATTGTCCGTAAGTGTTACATTAATATTTTCAAAATGATTTAAAATTTTTGTCCACACTTAGGCTTTTTGGGGCTCAGGGTTCCCATTGGGAACTTGGGCTCTTCTGAAAATATTTTCAAAAAAAATTTTTTTTTTTTTGAAATTTATTTTCTTTCAATGTTATAATGAATTATAATATATTATGTATATTCATTTCAAGAGTTAGTGCGAATATATGACGGCGTATAATTTTTTCTGGTTGAAAAAATATTCTTCAATCGTAATTCGAGGATATCTTCCTCTAATTCACGAGTTCATTGTGTTTCTTATAGCCAATGTAGTCTCATTAATTCTTGCTCTGTGTGTGTTGATTGATATGACAACGTCGGAGACGTGTGTCATGGTATTTTGTTGCGGTGAGAGGTCCATTACGGTCCTCTCTCCGTACGGTCACTATATATTATCAGTTTCTTTTTCAGAACTCAGAGTGATGTTTTCGTGATGTCTTCAATAACTGTGTCTCCGTCGTTGCAATATTAGGGCTAGCGGGAAGTGCTCAAGGTATTACGACAATTGCTGGGAGTTAGCTAGTCATATCGAAGGCATTGTCGCCCACTAGTCCGCCCGGTGTCGCATCCATTCACCAGGAAATAAAAATGGTACAGCACCCAGTTAGTCCGTTGCGGTCCAGGGAAGCAGATTGGGTGATGCGAGCACTATAAAACTTCCGATGTGCACACCCAGCATCGATGGATCCGAGGATAGAACGGAGGAAGCCTGTCACCTCTTCGAGACGCTCCGTCGCATGACAGTCCGACGCGGCTGTAATATTGGCTTCATCATCCTCGTCAACACACACGACCACACCTTGGCTATGTGACCACAGATTTCCAGGAGACGTTCGCATATTATATAAATGCAGGATTGAACGTCCCTGGTGCTCTTGTTCGCCGACCAAGGAATACACGTCGACCAGGTCACTCCATCTGCTAGCCAAGGATACGAGACCTTTCCAGTGGGGACGTTCGTATATTAAATAAATGCAGGAATGAACATCCAGTGGATAATGCACGTAGGACCGCGGCTCCACAGGTCTCATTGAGTAACAAGGTGATGTTACCATGATGTCTTCATAAAGTGTGCTTCCATTGTCACAGTCAAATGAAGAGTTAGTGGCAAAAGTGCTCATGTAGATATGTCAATTGCCTTGAGTTCCTTAGTACTATCGATGGCGTTGGCGTCCGCTAGCTCGCCTGGTGTCTCGACCATTCACCGAATGGCTCAGCACCCGGGTTTGTCCGTTGCGGTCCAGGAAGGAGATTTGGGTGTTGCGAGCACTATAAAATATAATGTGCACACCCAGTGACGAGGGATTCGAGGATGGTACGGAGGAAGCCTATTAGTCCGGTTCCTAGCTCGTCCAGGTCCATCCAGGCTGCGAGCGAGAGAGGTCCCTCTCTCGTATTACAACAGCTGGGCTCAGATGTTGTGGTACAAACGTTCCTCAGTCGGAGTATACGTCTACCGCTCGGGACTCTCCGTTACATAGACAGTCCAGAGAGACTGCTCTTTTGGCTTCCTCATCCTCACGGCAACACACACGACCACACATTTGTTATGTGACCGGTGATATTCACCCAACATCGCCGATAAGGGATTCTACGGTGACCAGGTCACACCATCCGGTAGCCAAGGATACGAGGCCTTCATTCTCCGGACGTTCGCATATTAGAGGTATGCAGGAGTGAATGTCCAAGGAGCTTCCAGTAGCTAAATCTATAAGACTGCAGCTCCACAGGCCTCTGTTGCGGATATGCTATCGCAGATAGCACAAATTATTGCAGCGTCCCAGCAACTGACAGTAACTCTGTCAGATCAGGAATTATCTGACGAAGCTGGGTTGGTATGTTCCGCTGCAGGTTCAGGCATGGACGACCAAGAATTTCAAGTGGTCTGACAGGATGTTGAAAGGGATACGGATGAGTTGTATTTTCCCTTTTCGGAACAACATAATTGTCGTAGAGTGCATTCAGCATTATCATCTGACGTTCCTCTGGACCAAAATGCTGCGTTGCCGGATAAGAAACGGATAGCGCCACTGGATATAGAATTCTTAATCGGTTTAGGGACATCATCCCTCAGTTCCGACATAGTCCAGATATGTTTCACGGACATTTGATCTGTTGAATGACGCTATATAACTTGCTACCTAAATGGGCAGGTCAGGTTTCTTATCGGCAATATGCTCTATATCTGCCTTTCGTCATTTCATTGAATATTTTGAAATGGCAGGACAGAGCATTCGGAGAGTTCTCTGTGTCCAGACGACCAGTTCAGGAACTAGTATTGTTTTACTGTCGTCTATTCCAACCACGATGTTGGAAATAACAATATCGTCTAGCAGGAACAGCTTAGACGCATCATCGTACGCAGATCATTACGTCTCAAGGAAAAAGAATTCTAGGATGTACAACCTCCTTAAGAGTTCTTTCAAGGACCTCACGTAAAACTCCATCCTTTCGTGGCAATATGGAGTTGGTTAGACGTGACGCGGCCCTGGCTACATCCACGCATGTAGATAGTAAGGTGAAAAACTCTCTCAGAGTCTCTCCGGTCTCCTGGGAGTTTTCTTCGACGGCAAGCTTTCCACAGTTTATGATCATTTAACTAAGAAAGCTTTAGACTCTCTGCTATTAAATTCGCTTCCATATAGTCGGATTCAGCAGAGAAGAATAGGACAGGCACTTCTGGGACGAATACATCCAAGGGAAGTTCCTATAGAGGTTCCTATGCATCCTCTAGGTCTTATTCTAGAGACCGTCAGGGTAGCGACTCAGATAGGGGCCGTAATTCTGACCGAGACATCCGGTCAGACGCCCCGAGGTCGATGAGGCGAGGTGCGGGCTGTGAAGGACATGGCTTCTACTTCCGCAAGCCTCGCAGGACCAGGAGGTAATGGTTTTAACCTCTATTGTGTATTAGTGAGTGGAAGACTGTCGAGTTTCTCAATGATTTGGGATTAGATTATGGACGTCCCTTGGATTCAAGGGGTGATTTCGGAAGGAATAATTGTTCCTCAAATGAAATCCTCTGTTAACTAGGAGTCCAAGTTGGACTCAGCTTCTGTCAGTCAGTAGAATAGATGCTCACTTCCATCAGAAGTCCAGTCTCTTCTGGAATGATCGCGATAGAGATCGTAGAAATCCAGGAATTTCCAGGCTTCTACAACTATCCTTTTCTGGTTCCAAACCAGACGGCTCATTCCATCCACTCATATTCTGAGCTGGATAACAAGCTGATCATGACTCCAAGTTTCTATATGGAGTCCATCTGATCGGTCATTTGGGTGTACGACTATGCTACATGCATAGATTTCTAGTTGCATACTTTCACGTCATGGTACATCAGGCGTTCAGAAAGTATCGTTGCTTCTTTATCATAGGAATTGTGTTTCAGCACCGACCAATGTGTTTCAGTCTGAATCTAGTTCCTGGGCTTTCACTCGAATAACGAACTCAGTAATGACTCATTTCCGAGCTCATTCATCTGCGGTAACGTCGGCCTACCTGGACGACATTCTTCAGAGGTGTGGCAACGAGTTAATGCTTCAGAATGATGTGCAGATTCTGCTTCTATTGACCCGACGGCTAGGTTTCATAAGTAAACGGGGAGAAGTCGGATCTGGTTTTGTCCAAGTCATTTACCCACCGGGGGATGAGCTTCGAGACACATAACATTCTTGTTTGTCTGCCGTTAACCAGAGCGCAGAACGATGTGCAGATTCTGCTTCTATTGATCCGACGTCTCGGTTTCATACGTAAACGAGAAGTCAGATCTCGTTTCGTCCAAGTCATTTACCCACCGGGGGATGAGCTTCGAGACGCATAACATTCTCGTTCGTCTGCCATTAACCAGAGCGAAATTAATCAGTTGTTATACTCGCTATTGTCTTCGCTCAGACAAGGTCTCAGCGAGAGATTTCATGTGACTGATACGTTGTGCGGAACTGCCGTGATTTTATTCCAATGGAGCGGTTACGCATTTGTCTTCTGCAAATTTCTTTTAATTCAGAATTGGAGGGTGAAGATTATTTCGCTCGATACGGACATCTTTTTGTCTAATCAACTGAATAAGCACTTCAGACTTGGGCAAGTTTTCAGTGCTTATCTCAAGTAGTTCCACTGCAATTGCCGGATCCGAGTTTTACAGTTTTGACGGATGTCAGTCAAACACTTTGGGTAGTTTCAGTAAACCCAACGGATTTGAAGTGCCAGGGTCTTTTGTTTCCATAGTTCCTTATCAAGCACACAAACATCAAGAATGATGTCTTTTTGGCTTGCGCTACGTTATTGATGAACAGTATTCAGAATGCTCATATGCTAATTCTGTCCGTCAACTCGACGGTATTAGCGTATTTTCGGAATTATGGAAACTCTCGTTCCATCCTGTTATTCATGTTAACGGAAGGAATCTTTCGGTTGGTACTAGAACATCAAGTTCTTCTATTCGTCCGTCATATTCCGGGTCGTCTGAATGTATTAGCGGACTCCCTTCACTAAGGGGCCGTTTGTTGCCACCAGAATGGACATTCAACAAACCAGTATCCAATCAGATTGCTACCAAGGAGAGCGGCCAATGATCGACTTTTTCGCGATGCATCCCTACAATCATTTGCAGATGTAGCTGTCGCAATGTTTGGTTTTTTGAGCGTTTGCAGTTAACGCTCTATCGATCTTGTGAAACGGAATAATAAGATATACGTATCTTCCAATGCCTCTGATTTAGCAGATATTGCTCAATGTAATTATTTCAATGCAAATTCTGTTGGTAGCTTCTCTATATCCACAAAGACTGAGGATTAATTTACTCAGGCGTCTGTTGTGGGACATGCCGTGGAAGCTTCCTCCATGTTGCGGTCCATTCTATGGTCAGAGGGATTCAATCTACTATCAGTTCTGCTAATGATTATATTTTCATTCAGCAGTCTGTGCATTGGTTTTAAGCTCATGAAGTAAGAGTTCTTCTACATCATAGGCTTAAGCTAATAATGTTGATTTTCAAATCCATTTTCACGATTTTGTATCTGAGAATATTGAGTCCTTTCTGCAGATCTATTACTCAGAATGTCGTCTACTAACAGTGGCAGCTGTATGTGTGTAGGCTTTCGGTTCCGGCAGTGACTTTGTCCTGCTACCCTCTTTGCTCTGGAGTATTTGATCCAGGGCAAGGGGAAGGGGGGGGGGGGGCGGGGGCAGGTGTTCCCTTGGGTCACCTGCTTTATAGTGTAAAGCAAGGGAATACCTCCCTTGGAGTCAATTATTCCGAGTCGGTTCCGAGATGATTTTAAGGGTAAAGCTTATGTTTACTCATCTGTGTAATATTTTTTACGTGTTGATTGGTGTGAAGTATCTGTATATATCACGTGATTAATTGGGCATTAATATACATTCTTCTAACACTTTTAAATGAGTATATAGAGTCTCATTTCGCTAGACTCCCGTATTTATTGGCTTTCCTTCAAAAAAATATTAGTATAAGGGTTATACTAGATGTTATTGTGCTCAATTATAGATTGGTGTTGTGTCCTTCTTGTCTCATTGAGAGGATAGGTTTGTTATAGGTAATTGAGTCTATTGGATTTTCTTTATGTCCTAGGCCCTCCAACCTTTTTACTATTCAGCTAAGTCTGGGTCATTGGTACAGTATAAAAATCTTTAAAAATTTATAGTAATTTATATATTTTTTATACTTACCAATGACCCAGACGGGGATGGCCATCCCAGGAGTTGGGAACTCTTGCCTCCCCACTGCGTACATAACGTTTACCAGGCACTGGTTGTAAGAATGATAATTGCGCCAATTTCGAGACCACCTTGACACTGCGCATGCGCAGTGGAGTAAAAGTATGGAGGACCTTATAGGACATGTAATTTTCGCTTTTAGATGCAAATTTTGGGGATTGGGGGGTAAAAATTGTGTTTGGCCCTAGATATTTTAGAGTTAGCACCAGCTAAGTCTGGGTCATTGTAAGTATAAAAAATATATAAATTACTATAATTTTTTTAAGTTTTCAGTCACAATATTAATACCTTGAAGTGAATATAACCAAAATAGAATACAAGTTTTTGCATTGAAAATTTCTGGTGCAATTGCACTCCCTATTTGAGGAGGGCAATTGTTTTGCACTCCTTGATTTTCTAGATTGTCTGGCCTGAGCTCTAAAATGGTCTCCAATGTAGGGCTGCACACACTATAAATGCCTCGGATTTGCTTTCAAAGGACTGAAGTTTGAAAATTTTTTTTAGGTGTGAGGAGGGGGCTGGGGGGTGTGGGGGCTGGTGTCTTGTAACTAACTGATGGTAGGACTTAAAATGTATGTGAGAATTGGAATCTATTTCCGCAAATGATTCTCGCACAGAAAACATGTAATGTCCTTTACCCTTTACCTAACGAATCGGACGGTTAATTTACGAATTGAGCAGTTGAAAAAAAGATTGTGTTTTATAACATTACATAAAACCAAACCATGTGATCCCTCATTGGAACAAGCTAATCAGGCTCCAGATCTTTAAATCGACAGCAAATATGGATGTGACCTGCATGGTTAGAGAAAAAGTGCCGGTATTTTCTTCTTCTTGGACTCTGTTTTAGATTTTAGGCCCCCTGTCTTAAAATGCTGGTTTACAACCCCTTGTTATAGGTCTTCACCTTTATCACTGGTTCGGGGCACGGTGGCTCAGTTGGTAGAGGTGCAGGCTGCAAGCCGAGAGGTCCTCGGTTCAAATCCCACCTGTGGCAACAGCGTGGTGTCCTTGGGCAAGACACTTCACCCCATTGCCCATGTGGGGGCATGGTGACGCTGTGTGCTAAGGCGTACTGCGTGTCGATGGTGCACCTGTCTTCAACCAATGCTAACCCTGCTTGTGTGGAGTTGGTATGTTTGGGAGCTGACAGTTGCTCGCCATTGCTCGGTGGTTCTCTCCGGGTACTCCGGCTTCCTCCACTCGTAAAACTGTCACGGTCATGGTTAGCCATTGTGCAGAAATATGTGACCTTAAACACCAATAAATAAATAAATTATCACTGGTTCCCTCCCACCACCCTTTGATGTTAGTTTACTTGATTGACTTGAGAAGGCTTCTTAGTTTCCCAGTGTCGAGCCAAAGGTCTATTTGAATGTAAATTATGCATGGCATTTACTGAGAAATGCCACAAACATGAATATAATAGATCTCAAGCTTTAAGTGCATGATCATATGGAATTCGTCACAGAAAAGCAATCGCCAATTGCTTTTCTATGGCAAACTCTGTGAGTTTTTAAAAAAATTATTTATCTGTTGCATTGTTTGATTCAAAGGTAAGCTCTAGGGCTGCACGGTATATCGATAAACCGATATATACCGTATTCAATATCGATTGAATACCGGTGTAATTACAAAAATATCGGTTTATCGTCATTATTTATTTACCTGCAATTTAATTTTCACGATGTCTTGAGTTTTTTAACCGTAGCCCCGAATGAGTAATATAATTCCTTTATACAAGGAATCGTCTGCTCGTAATATACAAATTCAGCAGTTGAAAAAATAATTTTCAAAAGTTTCAACAAAACTATATCATGTGACCCCTCAATGGAACGAGATCGTTGAGCTCGTTCCAATGAGGGGGTCACATGATATAGTTTTGTTGAAATCTTTGGGGAAAATCTGATAAACTAATTTTGGAAATAATAAATTTTGATATCGTCTGCGTTGGGTAAAGGTTTTTCGAACCGCATCATCAAGGCATGCTAATTCGTTCCGACTGTGATGCCTCGTGTCTCGATTGTGGTACTTGTATTCATATATCTGAACAGTTTTTGATTTTCCGGTATACCACAGTATTTTTTTGAATACCGATACCGGTATTCAGTTTTGAATATCATGCAGCCCTAGTAAGCTCTAAGCTATATTGCAAGCATCAGGGAAACTTGGCCAAACTATATATTGCCAAAACACTGCAAAACTTTGGAAAAAGTTTCAAACCTTGCATAATTTGGGCGCAGTTATCTTATTTGGGCACATCGTTTACCATCGTTAGTTGGGAAGAATTTAAAGGCCTGGCCTATAACCAATTCTTGTGTGTTCAAACAAATTTTAAGGCATGCCCCAACCACCCGTGGGTGTGGGTATGATTATTCTCGTTGGACAGTGGTAGGTCAGAGTACTCGGGGTTTAATAAATTGTTTTGAATTGAATTGAATTAGTTTAAAGATTTGAAACCAAATCGAATCTCGAACTTTTGCCCCACCCTAGTGTGTTGATCTATTATTAACCCCTAAGTCCCCATACAGACACAAACTACCCCTTTTCTATTGCTCAGAAAAAAAGTTATCACAAGTGCATCCTTCCTTAAGAACTCTACAGGTAGGATACATTTATCTTGACAGTGTTTTTACTTCATAGTTGGCTGCCTGTGTAAACACTGTTAATCCTTTACACAATGCAGACAATTTCAAAATTTATTATTTTAAATATCATATTTTTATACTGTACCAATGACCCAGACATAGCTGGTGCTAACTCTTAAAATATAGGGCCAAACACAAATTTTGCCCCCCAATCCCCAAAATTTGCATCTAAAACTAAAGAAAACATGTCCTGAAAGGCCCCCCACACTTCGCCCCTACTGCGCATGCGCAGTGTCAAGGACGTTCCGAAATTGGCGCCATTAATCATTCTAAGTTTGGCCCTTCATCAGTTAACATCTGACTGATCTTTGTGCTTATAAATCTCAGTTTAAATGATGCCAGACACATAAATATTAGTGAAATGGTGATTCTAAGGAGGATAGAGAAGGAGGAGAGGAAAAGAATGTGTGACAGAATATTATCAGGGCTGTAACTTAAAATTTTTTAATGAAATTATGTTAAGTTACCTATTTTCAAGGCAGCAGCCATTTTGTTGTCATTCAGATTGTTCAGTGACACTGTTTTTTAACTGTTTTCCTCTCTCCCTGTCCTTTAAGTTCCCCCTTGCTATTCTCCCATGCTTTTGGCATAGTTTTTGTAATTATTATTACTGAATTTTCTTGGGAGTTTTAGCTGAATAACAGAATGAATTCTGTTCTTTCCCCATGTTTACGTCTTCACCTACGGGTGGTTAGGCGTTGTGTTCTGCATCTACCATCTGATGTTCTGCAGTTTCTTCCCTGGAAGTCTCTGTTTTGCATCAGATAGTGTATTTTTGGTAACTGATTTCGGGCCTGAGTGCCTGGAGTCTTATTTTAGTGTTTTTACACTCATTGTTTACATTTACAACAGCCCTCTGTGTGAGGGGGGGATTTCTAAAAAATAATATCTTGATGTTATTTTAATCATAACTAGATACATTATTATTGTTCGTAAGTGTTGAATAAATTGTTTAAAATATTTTTAAAATTTTTGTCCACACTTAGGCTTGGGATCCATTGGGGCTCAACGTTACTTTTCAGAAACTTGGGCTGTTCTGAAAAAATATTTTTTCAAAATATTTTGATTTCAATTATTTTTTCTATATTAATGGATCATATTATTATTATGTATTTTGATTGCCAGGGGTTAGTGCGAGTACCAGGACTTGTTTTCTTTTCTCATTGAAAGGATATTGATCAATTGTTTTAAGAGGAAGTCTGCCTCTGACTTTATTATCATTCTATATGTGGTCAGTGTACTCGCATTAACTCCTGTTCTGTATCGTATGATTTCGATGACAATATGGGAAGCGTATGTCACGGTATGTTGTTGGGGATTTGGACACTCCGGTCCTTTCCCCGCAGGGTCACTCTACTTTATCAATTTCTATTTCAGACGATCAAGATTAGGGTGATGTATCTGTGATGTCTTCCAACAGTGTGCCTCCGTCGTCACAATTAATGAAGGGCTAGCGGAAAAGTGCTCATGTAAATACGCCAATTGCCTAAGAGGACCCTAGTAGGTTTGACGTCCGCTAGCTCGCCCGGTGTAGCATCCATTCACCGAATGGTTCGGCAGCCGGGTTCGTCCGTTGCGGTCTAGAAGGAATTTTGGGGTGATGCGAGCACTATAAATTAACCTAATGCACACCCAGTGACGGCGGATCGGAGGGAGAACGCAGGAAGCCTTTTAGTCCGGTTCATAGCTCGTTAGGTCCATCCGGACGGCAAGCGAGAGAGGCCCCTCTCTCGTTCAACAACATCTGGCCCCAGATGTTGTGGTACAAAATGTGTCGCAAGCGGAGCATACGTCCGTCGCTCGGGACGCTCCGTTGTATAGGCAGTCCGCTGAGACTGCTAAGGCTTCCTCTTCTCGTCAGCGCACACGACCGCACCTTGGCTGCGTGACCGCCGATATATTACCAGCTTCGCCGATCAAGGATTCTTCGGCGACCAGGTCACACCATTCAGTAGCCAGGGACACGAGGCCTGCAGACTCTGGACGTTCGCATAGGAAGTGTGCGGGAGTCAACGTACACGGAGCTTCCGGCGGCAATGCATCGTAAGACCGCTACTGCACAGGCCTCGGGAACGGACGTGCTTTCCTTAATAGCACAGTTTATCGCAGCATCCCAGCATCAACTGAATCTGTCGCATATATTTTATCCGACGATGCTGGGTCGGGACGCTCCGCGGAAGCGGGTACGGACGTCCGAAAGTTTCATCCGGTCCGACGGGATACCGAAAGGGATTCGGAGGATTTCGAGCTTTCCCTTTCGGAACAACATATGCTGTTGTGTATGTCATCTGACTTGGTCTTCTACAGCTTCTTTCGTCGGACCAGAATGCTGCGATGCCGGATAAGAAACTGATAGCGTCGGTGGACTTAGAAATTTTTGGTTCGGTTCAGGGACATCGTCCCTCAGTTCCGACATAGTCCAATAATGTCACACAAACTTTCGAATTATTGAACGACGCTATATATATTATTATTTTATGCTTGCTAACCAAGCATTTCTGGTTTCTTGTTCGAAGAGTTATGGAGATGTCTTTCAAAAGTGTGCCTCTGTCGTCATAGTTAATGAAGAGTTAGCGGCAATAAGTGCTCATGGAATATGTCTATCGTCTACGGAGTGATATTCGCTAGCTCACCCGGTGTAGCGTACATTCATCGAATGGTTCGGCTGCCGGGTTCGTCCGTTGCGGTCTAGGAAGGAGATTTGGGTGATGCGAGCACTTTAATTACTTTAGTACTCACCCAGTGACGGCAGATTGAGGACAGATCGGAGGAAGCCTGTTAGTCCGGTTCCTGGCTTGTCCAGGTCCGTCCGGGCTGTGAGCGAGAGAGGTCCCTCTCTCGCCCAACAACATAGGGGACCGCATGTTGTGGTTCAGATATTTTACATTCGGAGCATATGTCCGTTGGTCGGGACGCTCCGTTATATTGACAGTCCGAGAGACTGTCTTTAATGCTTCCTCATCCTCACAGCAGGGCACACGACCGCACATTGGCTACGTGACCTCGAGTATCCGATCAGTTTCGGCATTCAGTGATTCCACGGCGAATAGGTCGCGCCATCCGGTAGCCAAGGGACACGAGGCCTATACACTCCGTTCGCTCGCATATTGGTAGTATGCACGGGGTAACGATCACGGAGCTTCCAGCGGCAATGCATCGTAAGACCGCTTCTCCTCAGGCCTCAGTGACGGACGTGCTATCCGAGTTAGCACAGTTGTTTCGCAGCATCCCAGCAATTGACAGTTTCTCGGTCGAATCAGGAATTATCCGACGGCGCTGGGTCGGTGCGGTCCGCGGTTGCATCAGGTACGGACGACCGAACGCTTTATAGGGTCCGACAGGATGGCGAAAGGGATTCGAAAGATTTCGAGTTTTCCCTTTAGTAGTATCGGAAGATGCCTTTCATATCTTCTGGCATTATCTTCCAGTGATTATTATTTCGGACTTCATTGCTGCGATCTTGGATAAGAGACTTATAGCGTCATTGGACTCGGATTTTTCGATCGGTTCAGGGACATTGTCCCTGACTTACCGACGCAGTCCAATATTGTCATTACAACATGTGTTTTATTTTTCGACGCTATATATATATATATACAAGCCTGCTACTAAGCATGATAGTTTAGTTTCTTGTCCGCGTTGCTCATTTCTGCCATTTTATCATTTATACAAATAGTTTATTTTGGCAGAGCAGGGCATACCGAGAGTTCATATGCGTCTAGACGGTGTGATTAAAGACTGCATATATTCTTTTTCGCCGTTTATGTCTTTTCCAATTTCAATGTTGGGAACGACATTATGTATAGTAGACTTAACTTAGACGCTTTATTATACGTAATCCGCCTTACTGAGGCGTTATCATTACGTCTTCAAGAAAAGATTTACGGGATATTATTCTCAATGTAATTTCTTTTGAGGGCAGTAGTTTGTTCACGTATAACTCCACCCTTCAGTGGCTGATTGGAGTTAGTTAGACATGACGCAGCCCTAGCTACATCCACACGCGTGGATAGTAAGGTTAAGAACTCTCTCAGAGTCGCTTCGTTCTCGGAGGAGCTTCTCTTCGACGGCAACTTTTCGGCAATCCATGAATTGTTCGATTTACACGTTCTCTTGTCTATCTAGTGTTACAAGAGATTCAGACTGGGGCAAACATTCGGTGGTTGACTCAGAGATTGCCGCCGCAGTTGCCGGACCCGAGTGTGGCTGTTATGACGGTTGCCAGTCAAACAGACTGGGATATAATACTGATCCCTACGGATTCGAAGTGCCAGGGTCTTTGGGTTCCGCAGTCTTTTAGCAATCAGTTTTCTTCCGCGGAATAATGTTTTTTAGGCTTGCTTTATGTCATTGCATGAACATTATTCAGAAACGCATGCCCAAATTCCTGTCCTTTAATTCGACAGTAGTGGCGTATATCCGGAACCAGGGAGGCACTCTTTCGTTTCCGTTATTCAATTTAATGGAAAGAATCCGTCTGTTGGTTATAGTACACCAAGTTCAGTTTTGGTCCGTCATATTCCGGGTCGTCTGATTGTTTTATCGGACTCCCGTTCTCTTACGGGTCGCCTGTTGCTGTCAGAATGGACTCTCAACAAACAAGTATTCAATCAGATTTGCTATCTATGGGAGCGCCCAATGATGATTTATTTATGACACAGCTTGCTAATCAATTGCAGACGTATGTGTTGGCTTGTCCAGATCTCTGAGCTAATATTGTTAACGCTCTATTGATCTATAGGACGGAATGATAGGATACGCGTATCCTCCGGCGCTGTTGTTTTAGCAGGTATTGCTAAGATAAACAACCACAATACATTTCTGTTGATAGCATCTCTATCTTCACAGAGATCATGAGTAATTTACTCTCTTGTCTACTGTGGGTCTTAACGTGAAATCTTCCTCTATGTGAGGATCTTTTTCACTGGGTAAATCGTGTCATCTTTATCACAACCAGCAAGGTCGCAACCTTCATGTATTCCGTTGTGTGGTCCGTATTGCATTGTAAGCACTGTACTGGACGAGCTTTGGACGCGATTTCTTACTATAGGAGATCCTCTTCTTCGCTATTCTATGCGGCTAAAGTGGAGGCGCTTCCGTCGTGGTGTAGGGATCATTATGTTCATATTGTTGATCCCTCCATACTACTCATTGCTATTTTTTAGTATACTTGTTTCACAAGATCTACTGCAGCCTGTTATTATTTAGGTTATAGGTTTATGTTACCTCATACCTATGCACTCTACGATAGTTTACAATTGAGTCTTTTGTCTCTTTATCTAAGTCAGTTAGTAACTTTTTGATAAATAGACTTAGAATCTTTAGATTAAATTCCTATACGGATTTTAACTTCGGTTCTTATTTAGCTAAGTAATCATTTGAGCCTCTGGAAACAGTAGTTTTCAAATTCTGACCTTTTAGACAGTAATTCTGTTGGTTTCTCTTTTACTGTAGAGTCAGTGAGTTTCATGCACTATCGATGGATGATTTTCACTTTCATAGTTTCGGAATCAATACTTCCGTTACTATTTAGGTTGGATTGTTGCATAAGAGTTAGGCTCCTATTATCCGGAACCTATTATTTTAAGGTCCTTCCGTCTTCGTATGGGCATAGGCCTTTACTCTTTCCGGGTACAGTTTATGTATTTATAAACAGATATCTGTTTATTACAAAGGGCGTAAGCTTCTTCTGTCTTTGATGTCTAGTAGAAGGACGTTACGCTCCATTTTATTGTTAATGGATTCTATTAACTATCGGTACTGCTTATGGTATATCATTGACTTAGCAGTTGTGCTTAAGATTTCGGCTCATGAAG
Organism: Pictodentalium vernedei; assembly: GCA_031216915.1. NCBI lineage: Eukaryota > Metazoa > Mollusca > Scaphopoda > Dentaliida > Dentaliidae > Pictodentalium > Pictodentalium vernedei. Next base: position 74,906,888 of record CM062290.1, on the reverse strand, counting down.
TAAGAGTTCTTCTACTTCTTGGGCTTACATTAATAGTGTCGCTATTATAGATTTTTGAAGGCTGCTCATTGCGCTCAGCCATCCACATTCATGAATTTTTATCTCAGAAATATCGAGTCCATTTCTGGAGGCCTCTATTGTTAGGTCTATTATCTACTGCTCAGAATGTCATTCACTTAACAGTTGCTACTATAGCTAGGTAGGCTGTCTGTTTCGGCAGTGTCTCCGTTCGGCTGCCCTCTTCGCTCTGGGCTATTTGACCCAGGGCAAGAAAAGGGGGGGGGGGGGGGGGGGGTGTTCCCTTGGGTCACCTGTTTTACTATGAAAACAAGGGGATACCTCCTCCGGAGTTAGTAATTCTGAGCTGTTATTGGGATGGTTGTTTAGTGAGAAGTTTAGGTTTTTAAAATTCATTCAAGTCTTAGTTTTTAAAGTATAGCTTTTGAATATTGCATATGTCAACGGACATGATTATGCAATCCTCAGACACTTTTAGGAGTATAAGAGTCTCTATTCTCTAGACTTACTTTATTTATTGGCTTACTTTAAAAATTATTAGTATAAGGATTATATTGGATATTAATAGAGTACATGGATGTATGAAGCTCAATTTTGGAAGGTGTTGTATCTTTCTAATTTATCATAAATAAGAAAGATACATGTAAGGCCTATTACTTCTTTTTCCCTACAGGGGATGACTCTATTTTATTTTATTGAGCGTATTCCATTTTGCTCTATGTCCTTGGCCCTCCAGCCTTTTTACTATTCAGCTATGTCTGGGTCATTGGTACAGTATGAAAATGTTAAAAAATTTATAGTAATTTATATATTTTTTATACTTACCAATGACCCAGACGGGGATGGCCCTCCCAGGAGTTGGGAACTCTTGCCTCCCCGCTGAGTACATAGCGCTTACCAGGCACTGGTTATTAGAATGATTAATGGCGCCAATTTCGGAACGTCCTTGACACTGCGCATGCGCAGTAGGGGTGAAGTGTGGAGGGCCTTTCAGGACATGTTTTCTTTAGTTTTAGATGCAAATTTTGGGGATTGGGGGGCAAAATTTGTGTTTGGCCCTATATTTTAAGAGTTAGCACCAGCTATGTCTGGGTCATTGGTAAGTATAAAAAATATATAAATTACTATAAATTTTTTAACTTTTTCAACAAAACCACATCATGTGATTCCTCCTTGGAATGAGCTCAATGTGCTCGTTCCAAAGAGGGGTCACATGATATGGTTTTGTTGAAATTTTTTGAGAAATAATATTTTTTCAGCTGCAGAATTTGCATATTACACGGGCGGATGCGGGCGATTCATTGGTTAAAGGGTTAAGCCACTGAAGTCATCTGCAGCTGTGTACATGTATATACTGTAGCTATTTACAGTAAAGAGTTAAGCCACTGAAGTCATCTGCAGCTGTGTACATGTATATACTGTAGCTATTTACAGTGAAGGGTTAAGCCACTGAAGTCATCTGCAGCTGTGTACATGTATATACTTTAGCTATTTACGGTAAAGGGTGAAGCCACTGAAGTCATCTGAGCTGTGTACATGTATATACTGTAGCTATTTATGGTAAAGGGTTAAGCCACTGAAGTCACCTGCAGCTGTGTACATGTATATACTGTAGCTATTTACAGTGAAGGGTTAAGCCACTGAAGTCATCTGCAGCTGTGTACATGTATATACTGTAGCTATTTACGGTAAAGGGTGAAGCCACTGAAGTCATCTGAGCTGTGTACATGTATATACTGTAGCTATTTATGGTAAAGGGTTAAGCCACTGAAGTCATCTGCAGCTGTGTACATGTATATACTGTAGCTATTTACAGTGAAGGGTTAAGCCACTGAAGTCATCTGCAGCTGTGTACATGTATATACTGTAGTTATTTACGGTAAAGGGTTAAGCCACTGAAGTCATTGGCAGCTGTGTACATGTATATACTGTAGCTATTTCCGGAAAATTAATCTGAGAACCTAAGATTAAGCCACTGAAGTCATCTGCAGCTCTGTAGAGAAAATTAATCTGAGAACCTAAGGGTTAAGCCACTGAAGTCATCTGCAGCTGTGTACATGTATATACTGTAGTTATTTACGGTAAAGGGTTAAGCCACTGAAGTCATTGGCAGCTGTGTACATGTATATACTGTAGCTATTTCTGGAAAATTAAACTGAGAACCTAAGGGTTAAGCCACTGAAGTCATCTGCAGCTGTGTAGAGAAAATTAGTCTGAGGACTTAAGGGTTAAGCACAGCATGTTATTGGTCAAGGTGTTGACCTCTTTACTTTCCAATGAAGTGTTACAAACAGTCATGGAAATTTATTAAATTGGTCATTGAAAGTTATGGAATTTTTTTTCTGACAAGGTCTATGAACCCTGTATAACATGATGTGCAGTAATTAAAATAACTTCTGTGATAATCGCAAGAAAACTGTACTCACCTCAGGCCTGCTTGTATTCTGAGCTCAAGTAAGCACAGCCAGGAAGTTGAAATTAATGAATAGGAACAAAATGTTGCACCAAACATCACTGTGTCTATTTTAGTAATTGGGAGCGTGGTGGCTCAGTAGGTAGAGGTGCAGGCTGCAAGCCGAGAGGTCCTCGGTTCGAATCCCACCTGCGGCAACCGCGTTGTGTCCTTGGGCAAGACACTTCATCCCCATTGCCAGCGTGGGGGCACGATGACACCGTGTACTAAGGCGTACTACACGTCAATGGTGCGGATGTCTTCAACCAATCTAACCCTGCCTGCGCTGCAGTGCGGGGTTACGATGTTGGGGAGCTGGCAGCTGCTCGTCGTTGCTCGGTTCTCTCCGGGTACTCCGGCTTCCTCCACCCGTAAAACTGTCACGGTCATGATTAGCCATTGTGCATAAATATGTGACCTTAAACATCAATAAATAAATAATATTTTAGTAATTGTCTCTGTTATTAGGCCTGTTTGAACCCTTTACCTAACATGGAAAGCAGACGACACTTGCAAAAAGAATTCTTGAATAACTAAATTTTTATACTGTACCAATGACCCAGACATAGCTGGTGCTAACTCTTAAAAATCTAGGGCCAAACACAAATTTTGCCCCCCAATCCCCAAAATTTGCATCTAAAACCAAAGAAATCATGTCCTGAATGGCCCTCCATACTTCGCCTCTACTGCACATGCGCAGTGTCAAGGACGTCCCGAAATTGGCGCCATTAATCATTCTTTGTTTGGCCCTTCATCAGTTCACATCTGACTGATCTTTGTGCTTGTAAATCTCAGTTTAAATGATGCCAGACACATAAATATTACAGAAATGGTGGATCTAAGGAGGAAATAGAAGGAGGAGAGGAAAAATGAGTGGCAGAAAATAATCAGGGCTGTAACTTAAATTTTTTTAATGAAATTATGTTAAGTTACCTATTTTCGAGGCATGGGCCTGTTGTGGTCATTCTTGCTATAAAGTTACACTGATTGTTCAGTGTTTTCCTCTCTCCCTTTCCTTTAAGTCCCCCCCTTGCTATTCTCCCATGCTTTTGGCATATTTTCTGTAATATTATTACTAAAATTTCTTGGGAGTTTTAGCTGGATAACAGAATGAATTCTGTTCTTTTCCCCATGTTTACGTCCTCACCCATGGGTGTTTAGGCGTAGTGTTCTGCATCTACCATCTGATGTTCTGCAGTTTCTTCCCTGGAAGTCTCTGTTTTGCATCAGATAGTGTATTATTGGTAACTGATTTCGGGCCAGGGTTATCAGTGCCTGGAGTCATGTTTCTGGTGTTTTTACACTTCTTGTTCACATTGACAACAGCCTCTGTGGAGGGGGATTTCTTGTCTTTGTGTTAGTTTAATCATAACTAGATACATTATTATTATTCGTAAGTGTTGCATTAATTTTTAAAAATATTTTTAAAATTTTTGTCCACACTTAGGCTTGGGATCCATTGGGGCTCAACGTTACTTTTCAGAAACTTGGGCTTGTCTGAAAAAATATTTTTTCAAAAAATTTTTTTGATTTCAATTATTTTTTCTATGTTAATGGATCATGTTATTATGTATTTTTGTTTTCAGGGGTTGGTGCGAGTACTAGGACTTTTTGTTTTCTTTTCACAATGAAAGGATATTGTTCAATTGTAATAAGAGGAAATCTTCCTCTGACTTTCATAATCATTGTATAAATGTAGTCAGTGTACTCGCACTAACTCCTGTTCAGTATGTGTTATTTTCGATGACAACATGGGAAGCGTGTGTCACGGTATGTTAGCGGGGAAATGGCCATACCGGTCCTTTCTCCGCAGGGTCACTCTAGTTTATCAGTCTCTATTTCAGACGAACAAGAACAGGGTGATGTATCCGTGATGTCTTCCAAAAGTGTGCCTCCGTTGTCACAATTAATGAAGAGCTAGCGGCAAAGTGCTCATGGAAATATGTCAGTTGCCTTAGAGGTCCCTAGTAGGATCGACGGCCTTTGACGTCCGCTAGCTCGCCCGGTGTAGCGTCCATTCATCGAATGGTTCGGCAGCCGGGTTCGTCCGTTGCGGTCCAGAAAGGAGTTTTGGGTGATGCTAGCACTATAAATCATCCAAGTGCACACCCAGTGACGGCGGATCAGAGGAGAGAACGGAGGAAGCCTATTAGTCCGGTTCCTAGCTCGTCCAGGTCCATCCAGGCTGCGAGCGAGAGAGGCCCCTCTCTCGTACAACATCTGGCCCCAGATGTTGTGGTACAAAATGTTTCGCATTCGGAGCATACGTCCGCCGCTCGGGACGCTCCGTTATATAGACAGTCCGGAGAGACTGTCAATAAGGCTTCCTCATCCTCATGGCAGCACACACGACTTCACCTTGGCTACGTGACCTCGGATATCCAGCCAACTTCGCCAATCAGAGAATCCACGGCGACCAGGTCACGCCATCCGGTAGCCAGGGACTCGAGGCCTGTTGACTCCGGACGTTCGCATAAGAAAAGTATGCAGGAGTCAACGTACACAGAACTTCCAGCGGCAAGCATCGTAAGACCGCTACTCCACAGGCCTCAGTGACGGATGTGCTATCCCAAATAGCACAACTTATCGCAGCATCCCAGCAACAACAGAATCTCTGTCGCATCATGTAATATCCGACGACGCTGGGTCGGTACGCTCCGCTGAAGCATCAGGTACGGACGTCCGAAAACTTCATAGGGTCCGACAGGATGGCAAAAGGGATTCGGATGATTTCGAGCTTTCCCTTTCGGAACAACAGAAGCTGCAATAGATTTCTTCCGGCATTATCTTCCAGAGGTTGTTCCGTCGGACTAAAATGCTGCGATGCTGGATAAGAGACTAATAGCGTCATTGGACACAGAGTTTTTGATCGGTTCACAGACATCGTCCCTGAGTTGCCGACACAGTCCAATAATATCACAAGAACATTCAAATTATTGATCGATGCTATATATAAGCTTGCTACCAAAACAGGCAAGTTTAGTTTCTTGTCCGCAAATGCTCTAAATCTGCCTTTCATCAATTCAAGGAATTAATTTGAAACGGCAGGACTGGGCATACCGAGAGTTCCTCTGCGTCTAGACGATGAGGCTGAAGACTGGGAATAGTCTATATCGCCGTCTATGTCAATTCCAACCACGATGTTGGAAACGACAATAATGTCTAACAGACTTAACTTAGACGCTTTATCATACGCAGACCACCTTACTAAGGCGTTATCATTACGTCTTCAAGGGAAAGAATTCCAGGATATGATCCTCAATGAGTTTTCTTTCAAGGGCAGTAGCTTTTCCATGTATAACTCCGCCCTTCAGTGGCAAACCTGGAGTTGGTTAGACGTGACGCAGCCCTAGCTACATCCACGCGCATGGATAGTAAGGTGAAGAACTCTCTAAGAGTCGCTTCGGTCTCGGAGAAGCTTCTCTTCGACGGCAACCTTTCAGCAATCTATGAATTGCTCGATATAGACGTTCTCTTGTCAATCAAGTGTAACAAGAGATTCAGACTTGGGCAAACATTCAGTGGTTGACTCAGGGAGTTCCACTGCAGTTGCCAGATCCGAGTTTTACGATTATGACGGATGCCAGTCAAACAAGTTGGGGTACAACATTGATCCCAACGGATTCGAAGTGCCAGGGTCTTTGGGTTCCGCAGTTCCTAGGCAAGCACGAAAACATCCAAGAAATGATGTCAATTTGGCTTGCACTACGTCATTGGATGAACATTATTCAAAAAGGGCATGTCCAAATCCTGTCCGTCAATACGACAGTAGTTGCGTATATCCGGAACCAGGGAGGCACTCATTCCGTTCCGTTATTCAATTTAACGGAAAGAATCCTTCTGTTTGTTCTAAAACACCAAGTTCTGCTTTGGTCCATCATATTTCGGGTCGTCTGAATGTATTAGCAGACTCCCTTTCATGAAGGGTTGCTTGTTGCCGTCAGAATGGACTCTCAACAAACAGATATTCAATCAGATTTGCTACCAATGGGAGCGGCCAATGATAGACTTATTGGCGACACAACTCAACAATCAATTGCAGACGTATGTGTCACCATGTCCGGATTCCCGAGCATATCCAGTAAACGCTCTATCGATCTCGTGGGACGGAATGATAGGATATGTGTATCCTCCAGCGCCGTTGATTTAGCAAATATTGCTAAAGAAATATCAATCTCAATACAATTCTGTTGGTAGCATCTCTGTCTCCACAGAGACCGGGGATAAATTTACTCAGGTGTCTGCTGTGGGACTTACCGCGAAAACTTCCTCCACGAGAGGATCTTCTTTCGCTGGGGAAATCGTGTCAACTTCATCACAACCCGCAAGGTCTCAACCTTCACGTATTCCGTTGTGCGGTCCTTCTTGCACGGCAAGCATTGTACAGGACCTGCAGTGGACGCGATTTCTAACTGTAGGAGGACCTCCTCTTCGCTATACTATGCGGCTAAAGTGGAAGGTCTTTCGTCATTGGTGTAGGGATCATTATGTTGATATTTTTGATCCCTCCATACCAGACATTGCAAATTTTCTAGTATACTTGTTTGACGAGATCAACTGCAGCCTGTTACTATTAAAGGTTATAGGTCTATGTTATCTGATACCTATGCACACCATGATAGTTTACAATTGGATCTAATGTCTCTTTATCTAAATTAGTTAGAAACTTTTCGATAAATAGACCTAGAACCCTTAGATTAATTCCTAAATGGAATTTAGCTTGGGTTCTTCTTAACTAAAAGGAAAACCATTTGAGCCTCTTGAGACAGTAGATTTCAAATTCTGGTCTTATATGACAGCATTTCTCTTAGCTTTCTCTTCTGCTGAAGAGTCAGTGAGCTTCATGCACTATCGGTGGACGATTCTCACTTTTGTAGTATCGGGAACACTATTACCTTTACTACTAATGTTGGATTTTTGGCTAAGAATCAGGCTCCTAATAAATATCCGGAACCTATTGTTATTAAGGCCCTCCGTCTTCAGATGGGCATAGGCCTTTACTCTGTCCGGTTAGAGCTTTATGTATTTATAAACAAGATCTCAGTGTATCAGAAAGGACATAAAGCGTCTTCTGTCTCTGATGCCTAATAGAAAGGACATTACGGTCCATTCTATTGCTAGATGGATTCAATTAACTATCTGTACTGCTTATGATAATCTATCTTTAACTCAGCAGTCTGTGCTTAAGATTTCGGCTCATGAAGTAATAGCTCTTTCTACATCTTGGGATTCTGCAAATAGTGCTGCTATTACAGATTTAATGAAGGCTGCATATTGGTCTCAGCCATCCACATTCATGAATTTTTATCTCAGAAATATTGAGTCCATTTCTGGAGACCTGCATTGTTTAGGTCCGTTATCTGCTGCTCAGAATGTCGTTCACTAAACAGTTGCAACTATAGTTATGTAGGCTTTCTGTTCAGGCAGTGACTCCATCCTGCTGCCCTCTTCGCTCTGGGCTATTTGACCCAGGGCAAGGGGAAAGGGGGGGGGGGGGGATGTTTCCTTGGGTCACCTGTGTTTATAGTGAAAACAAGGGGATACCTCCTCTGAAGTCAGTAATTCTGAGCTGTTACTGGGATGGTTTTAAAGTGAAAAGTTAATGTTTAAAAAATTCATTCATGTCATATTTTTAAAGTGTAGCATTTGAATATGTCACGTGTCAAATGGGCGTTAATATACAATCCTCGGACACTTTTAAAAGAGTATAAAGAGTCTCAATTCTCTGGACTAAGTTTATTTATTGGCTTACTTTAAAAATAATTAGTATAAGGATTATACTGGATGTTAAGAGAGAACATGAATGTTATGATGCTCAATTATGGAGGGTGTTGTGTCTTTCTAATTTATCATAAATAAGAAAGATACATGTAAAGCCTAATACTCCTTTTCTCCTCGAGGGAATGACTCAATTTTATATAGTTGAGCTTATTGGATTTTCCTCTATGTCCTAGGCCCTCCAGCCTTTTTACTATTCAGCTATGTCTGGGTCATTGGTACAGTATAAAAATGTTAAAAAATTTATAGTAATTTTTATATTTTTTATACTTACCAATGACCCAGACGGGGATGGCCCTCCCAGGAGTTGGGAACTCATACCTCCCTGCTGAGTACAGGCACTGATTGTAAGAATGATTAATGGCGCCAATTTCGGGACGTCCTTGACACTGCGCATGCGCATTAGAGGCGAAGTATGGAGGGCCATTCAGGACATGATTTCTTTGGTTTTAGATGCAAATTTTGGGGACTGGGGGGCAAAATTTGTGTTTGGCCCTAGATTTTTAAGAGTTAGCACCAGCTATGTCTGGGTCATTGGTAAGTATAAGAAATATATAAATTACTATAAATTTTTTAACTTTTTTTCATTTTTTGTCTCAAAAACATACATTATGACCCCTCGTTCCAACAAGGGGTCATAACCTATTTTTTTGAGACAAAAAATGAAAAAAATAATGAAAATTAATTTGTGATTTTGAGAGTAGCGCTGGCCGGTTTTGGCCGTTACATTGGGTAAAGGGTGGTTAATCAAGAAGTTAACTAAACATTGGAAACACCAATAATCAACTACAATTTCAAAGTAGACGATGATGGGTTTTCATCACTCGTTTATTGATGAATTATTAGTTATTACTCACCTCCCCATCATGTTTGTAAGTAATGTCAGAGGCTTTAGAATATCAAAATATATTGTAATTATTTATTATTATTATTTATTGGTGTTTAAGGTCACATATTTCTGCACAATGGCTAATCATGACTACAACAGTTTTACGAGTGGAGGAAGCCGGAGTATCCGGAGAGAACCACTGAGCAACGGCAAGCAACTCTCAGCTCCCCAACATACTAACTCCACACAAGCAGGGTTAACATTGGTTGAAGACATGTGCACCATTGACATGCAGTACGACTTAGTACACAGCGTCACCGTGCCCCCACGTGGGCAATGGGGTGAAGTGTCTTGCCCAAGGACACAACGCGGTTGCCGCAGGTGGGATTTGAACCGAGGACCTCTCGGCTTGCAGCCTGCACCTCTACCAACTGGGCCACCGTGCCCCCACATTGTAATTGATATGAGGAAAGAAGTATAAAGTAGGGCTGCATGGTATTTCGATATACCGGTAATACCGGTATTGAAATCTTGACCGGTTAAATATCGTCCATTTTTTTTTAATACCGGTATATCATCTGTGACGATATTCATTTTGAGCCACGGTTTTTAGTGACAGACATTTTCCGTAAAAATTCTATTTAATCTCTCACAGCTGATTGAAAAAAGTGTATATAAACAGAAACTGTGAAAGCAGTTTGTTTGGTTTTTTTATCAATACACTTCATGCCCTGGTACTAGTAAAATATTCTCCCATAAGCTGTTTTATTTTTGTTTCTCCGATGACACAGGTAAGTACAGATTTCCCCCAAACAGTATGACTTCGAACGTAAACGGTGAGGAATGATTACCATATTTCCATTAATAATGGCTTTTGTTGGACCGGGAAATTTCTGGTTTAATACTAATAGTTCCTCCCACTTCATTGCACTTGTTCTCGCAATTCCAAGCACTGCAGTAATATTTTCAAAGTTTATTTTATTACCGGCACACTTGGAATGTGCTTTTCAATATGAACAAATCGCATACGTATTAATGAACCCACAATTCCAAGCGCTGCAGTAATGAATATTCATTTTTGTCAACACCAGTTCGCACGTGGTAATGTTTTGAAAAGTAGGTGAACGTTTTGGTCTGACTTTTATGCCACATCTTAAAAATTAGACAGATAGTCATCAAAACACTAATAAAATATAAAGGGAATAATATTGTTTATTTTCACTTTGTTAAGAGTGATTTAATATTGAAATAGTATTTATACATCGCCAGCATTCACCCACGGCACGAGGTGGTTCGCCAGAACATCAAAACGTGCCTATCGAGCATGTGCGATTCAACTGTTTGTGATACCGCGTGACAAAACTGACTGCTTTCATTTGTGGAAAAGTGTGGAAACTCCTAGCCCTCTAGCGGCGTCCTGCTTAACCAGTACATGGCAAACGCCCTCTAGTGGTGATCTATTCACATGTATACGACAAAACGCAGGTTAAGCGTTTTTGTTTTGTAAAGCGATGGATCAAATTGTATATATTTATTTGAAATTATCGACTCAAAATAAACGATATTTGTTGTGCCATCCTGAAGTTTATTTCCAAATATGTATACAAGAATGAATTAAGACAAGTTAGGCTTATTATTTCAATGCTTTTAAAACGTAATTATTTGACTTTGAATGTCAAAAAAATACTGGGACAATTTGGGTGAGAATCTTACATGTTTTGAACTTGACGATATACCAGTATATCGCGATATTTTTTAAAATATCGTTACCGGTATTGAAATCCGAATATCGTGCAGCCCTAGTATAAAGATCCAACATATGACATCAGGTCTGGAATTCTATGATTCTAGAAAGTATGGGAATACAAATAATTGCCCTTCTCAGTTTGCCAAGGAGTGCAATTACCTTCTCAAATCTCAATGCAACTATTATATAGAGAGTAATCGTTTGACTATCCTAGTTACATGAAATAATTTGTGAGGTCCTGTTTTAAGAAGCTTTTTTGGAAACAGAAAAATTATCATTCACCTTAATTTTCTCATAGACACAGTACGTGGAGAGTGGAGTGTAACTAAATCACCCGCAGAATGGAGTTATCACCCAAACTATAACTTTCATATTTTGTATATATCGACTAAAAACACAAGCAATGATTCAGCCAATGGACCTCCGAGTTTAACCCAGAGGTCCATTGACTGAAACTTTGCTTGTGCTTGTTATGCTTTGCAACAAATTTGCAATTATTGCTTGGGTGGAATCTCCACTCTGCAGGTGATTTAGTGATAATACACTCTCCACGTACTGTAACTAAAAAAATATCTTTTGGAAAACATATCTCGGGACTCTGTATGGGAACGGGTTGGTCATGTTGTTCCAATCAGGGGCGGTAATATAGAGAGTAATCGCTTGACTGGACTGGTTACGTGAAATAAATCATGAGAGGTGAGGGACGTTGTATAAACACAAGTGCGCGAATGTGCACGAGTGTTTTACAATATAGTCCTCGAATGAATTATTTCACATAACCAGTCCAGTCAAGTGATCACTCTGTTTATCACTTTTCATTATTAACGATAATTATATTATTTAACCCTTTACCTAATGTAACGGCCAAAAACAGACAATGCTATTCTAAAAACTCGCCAATTAATTTTCATTTTTTTTTGTCTCTAAAACATAGGTTATGATCCCTCATTGGAACGAGCTCATTGAGCTCGTTCCAGTGAGGGGTCATAGCCTATGTTTTTGAGACAAAAAATGAAAATAATAGTTATTCAAGAATTTTCTTTGCAAGTGTCGTCTGCTTTTCATGTTAGGTAAAGGGCTAAAAAAAGAAAGAAAAAAACAATGAAATCCCCATTACACCTGCGGCAAAGTGTTTTCGTTTGCACGCATGGATACATGACACAATTGTTGATTGCGTAATTCACTTGTGAAATTATTGTTTATAATCAAACCCGGAAATCCCAGTAAATCACACTTTGGAAAGAAATAATAGTGATTAAGGCCACACAAAGCACATCTTCTGTTTCTCGGGCCATTATTTGTAAAATTGCATGCGGGCGAGCGTTTTTTTATTTTATTTTTTATTTCAGTAATTACTTCTTTGCCACCAAAAGTTCATGATCTTGGTTCAAGTTTTAGGCCTCATAATCTACAGAATAGCCTTCTTTCACTCAAGGGACAAATTCATCAATTTTTTTAACTTGGGTAAAATATTAGACATGAACCATTAAATTTTTATTTTTTTTTTTAAGTTTAAATTGGTTATAAAAAGATAGCATGCGGCAGCCAAAAGGACCATGCGGGAGGGCCTGAGAAACAGATTTTCTATTTTTTTAGGCCTAACCGATGAGGATTTGTGACCCTCATCTGCTTGCCGAATAGATGAGTGCACAATCAGCCGACTCTAAGTGTCGGTGTTAGATAGTCACAACCAAAAGAGTAGTATGTCCAAGAATGCATAGAATAGGGTTAATTTTACAGTACAGTCAGGTTGATTGGTTCGTTGTCCTCAAGAGCATGTCACTGTGTGTATCAGAGTCATGACATGGCATGTGGCACTTGTGTCTTAAGCAGCTAACAAGGGTAAGATCAGACCAATCAATGAGATAAGACCAATCATGATTCCTGCCATTCATTGTGGCAACTTATTAAGCTTGATACTTCTTGTATGAAATCATGAATCAAACATAAATATAAACAATTTTGATTAAATGGTGTTCCAAGTAACCATCGGCACCAACCGATGTTCAAAAACTTCTACCGATGGTCAGCTGATCGCTTAACCCTTTACCCAATGCAGACGATATCAAAATTTATTATTTTATATATAATTTTTTTAAATTTTTCAAAAAATTTCAACAAAACCATATCATGTGACCCCACATTGGAACGAGCTCAATGAGCTCGTTCCAATGAGGGGTCACATGATATGGGTTTGTTGAAATATTTTGAAAAATTTAATTTTTTCAGCTGCTCAATTTGCATATTACACGGGCGGATGTGGGCAATTCGTTAGGTAAACGGTTAAAATCGGCCAATGTCAGATGCGATTGCCAAACATCGGCTGATCACTATTTTTAGACTCCTGACCACCCCAGGTCCAAACCTGAGCCTAAGCTCTGTTTTGGGCCTGAGATGATCAGGAGTCCAAATTTTTCTTGGAGAGCAGTAGGCATGCAACATGCCAGCATGCCAAAAGAATATTGGGTCCAAGGAACTAATGACCATATTGTTTTCTATATAGTTTCTTCACGTCACAAGAGTATAACAAAAAATGAAGTACTGATTATCTCTGTGGAATCTCACAATGCTCTTGGGACACTTGACAGATTTGTCCCGCCCCATAAATTTTCTATATCCTTTACGCCTATGCATCTCTAGAGGCCACAAATCAAGTTGTGTTTTATTTTATAGCTGCCGCATCCGCTTTGGATTATAGTGGTGAAACAAGAAGACTTTTTGTTGGCTTAGATAATGGTACAATATCTGTAAGTATTATAGTACAACCCTGCACAAACTAGAAATTAAGGCAACCTGAAAAAGGATTACTGTGACTTATATGTCGAGGAACCTTTTCTCAGGTGACTTTTCATTTATTAGCTCATCTTAACAAAGTCAAGCTGAGCTAATCTCATCGCTCTCCGTCCGTCGTCCGGCGTCCGTCAACAAAGCCACTGGGCCAATTTAAGTGAAAGTTTGTGTGAGTGATGGTCCCAAAGGGACATTTCATTTTTGTTCAACTCAGCATACCCAGCCCCATAGGGAGGGAGTGGGGGAAAATGCTCCAAAATATTTTAAAAATCTTCTTCTCAAGAACCAGCGTGTACAATGACTTGATATTTGCTATGGAGCTTCCATATGAGGTGTAGAGTCAAGTTTGTTCAAACGAAGTTCGTGAAGTAATATTTGGCTTTGTAATAGGAGGGGTAAGATTTTTGGCCCCGCCCAAAATTTCTATATTTTTATACTGTACCAATGACCCAGACATAGCTGGTGCTAACTCTTAAAATATAGGGCCAAACACAAATTTTGCCCCCCAATCCCCAAAATTTGCATCTAAAACTAAAGAAAACATGTCCTGAAAGGCCCTCCACACCTCGCCCCCACTGCGCATGCGCAGTGTCAAGGACGTTCCGAAATTGGCGCCATTTATCATTCTAAGTTTGGCCCTTCATCAGTTAACATCTGACTGATCTTTGTGCTTTTAAATCTCAGTTTAAATGATGCCAGACACATAAATATTAGTGAAATGGTGATTCTAAGGAGGATAGAAAAGGAGGAGAGGAAAAGAATGTGTGACAGAATATTATCAGGGCTGTAACTTAAAATTTTTTAATGAAATTATGTTAAGTTACCTATTTTCAAGGCAGCAGCCATTTTGTTGTCATTCTGATTATTTAGTTACACTGTTTTTTCAAGTGTTTTTCCTCTCTCCCTGTCCTTTAAGTTCCCCCTTGCTATTCTCCCATGCTTTTGGCATAGTTTCTGTAATTATTATTACTAAAATTTCTTGGGAGTTTTAGCTTAATAACAGAATGAATTCTGTTCTTTCCCCATGTTTACGTCTTCACCTACGGGTGGTTAGGCGTTGTGTTCTGCATCTACCATCTGATGTTCTGCAGTTTCTTCCCTGGAAGTCTCTGTTTTGCATCAGATGGTGTATTTTTGGTAACTGATTTCGGGCCTGGGTGCCTGGAGTCTTTTTTTTAGTGTTTTTACACTCATTGTTTACATTTACAACAGCCCTCTGTGTGAGGGGGGGATTTCTAAATAATAATATCTTTATGTTATTTTAATCATAACTAGATACATTATTATTGTTCGTAAGTGTTGAATAAATTGTTTAAAATATTTTTAAAATTTTTGTCCACACTTAGGCTTGGGATCCATTGGGGCTCAACGTTACTTTTCAGAAACTTGGGCTGTTCTGAAAAAATATTTTTTTTCAAAATATTTTGATTTCAATTATTTTTTCTATATTAATGGATCATATTATTATTATGTATTTGATTGCCAGGGGTTAGTGCGAGTACCAGGACTTGTTTTCTTTTCTCATTGAAAGGATATTGATCAATTGTTTTAGGAGGAAGTCTTCCTCTGACCTTATTATCATTCTATATGTGGTCAGTGTACTCGCATTAACTCCTGTTCTGTATCGTATGATTTCGATGACAATATGGGAAGCGTATGTCACGGTATGTTGTTGGGGATTTGGACACTCCGGTCCTTTCCCCGCAGGGTCACTCTACTTTATCAATTTCTATTTCAGACGATCAAGATTAGGGTGATGTATCTGTGATGTCTTCCAACAGTGTGCCTCCGTCGTCACAATTAATGAAGGGCTAGCGGAAAAGTGCTCATGTAATACGCCAATTGCCTAAGAGGACCCTAGTAGGTTCGACGGCCTTTGACGTCCGCTAGCTCGCCCGGTGTAGCGTCCATTCACCGAATGGTTCGGCAGCCGGGTTCGTCCGTTGCGGTCTAGAAGGAATTTTGGGGTGATGCGAGCACTATAAAATTAACTTAATGCACACCCAGTGACGGCGGATCGGAGGGAGAACGGAGGAAGCCTTTTAGTCCGGTTCATAGCTCGTTCCGGTCCATCCGGACGGCAAGCGAGAGAGGCCCCTCTCTCGTTCAACAACATCTGGCCCCAGATGTTGTGGTACAAATGTGTCGTTAGCGGAGCATACGTCCGTCGCTCGGGACGCTCCGTTGTATAGGCAGTCCGCTGAGACTGCTAAGGCTTCCTCTTCTCATCAGCGCACACGACCGCACCTTGGCTGCGTGACCGCCGATATATTACCAGCTTCGCCGATCAAGGATTCTTCGGCGACCAGGTCACACCATCCGGCAGCCAGGGATTCGAGACCGATGGACTCCGGACGTTCGCATAGGAAGTATGCGGGAGCCATCTGATGCGGAGCTGCCCTCGGCGAAGCACCGATAGACTGCGCCTCCGCAGGTCTCGACGCCGGACATTCTTGTGCACATAGCACAGCTTATCGCAGCATCCCAGCAGCCGACAGAAACGGTGTCGGATCGAGAATTATCCGACAGCGCTGGGTCGGTAGCCGGGGACTCGAGGCCTGCAGACTCCGGACGTTCGCATAGGAAGTGTGCGGGAGTCAACGTACACGGAGCTTCCAGCGGCAATGCATCGTAAGTCCGCTACTGCACAGGCCTCGGGAACGGACGTGCTTTCCTTAATAGCACAGTTTATCGCAGCATCCCAGCATCAACTGAATCTGTCGCACATATTTTATCCGACGATGCTGGGTCGGGACGCTCCGCGGAAGCGGGTACGGACGTCCGAAAGTTTCATCCGGTCCGACGGGATACCGAAAGGGATTCGGTGGATTTCAAGCTTTCCCTTTCGGAACAACATATGCTGCGATGCCGGATAAGAAACTGATAGCGTCGGTGGACTTAGAAATTTTTGGTTCGGTTCAGGGACATCGTCCCTCAGTTCCGACATAGTCCAATAATGTCACACAAACTTTCGAATTATTGAACGACGCTATATATATTATTATTTTATGCTTGCTATCCAAGCATTTCTGGTTTCTTGTTCGAAGAGTTATGGAGATGTCTTTCAAAAGTGTGCCTCTGTCGTCATAGTTAATGAAGAGTTAGCGGCAATAAGTGCTCATGGAATATGTCTATCGCTTACGGAATGACATTCGCTAGCTCACCCGGTGTAGCATACATTCATCGAATGGTTCGGCTGCCGGGTTCGTCCGTTGCGGTCTAGGAAGGAGATTTGGGTGATGCGAGCACTTTAATTACTTTAGTACTCACCCAGTGACGGCAGATTGAGGACAGATCGGAGGAAGCCAACAACATAGGGGACCGCATGTTGTGGTTCAGATATTTTACATTCGGAGCATATGTCCGTTGCTCGGGACGCTCCGTTATATTGACAGTCCGAGAGACTGTCTTTAATGCTTCCTCATCCTCACAGCAGGGCACACGACCGCACATTGGCTACGTGACCTCGAGTATCCGATCAGTTTCGGCATTCAGTGATTCCACAGCGAATAGGTCGCGCCATCCGGTAGCCAAGGGACACGAGGCCTATACACTCCGTTCGCTCGCATATTGGAAGTATGCACGGGGTAACGATCTCGGAGCTTCCTGCGGCAGTGCATCGTAAGACCGCTGCTCCTCAGGCCTCGGTGACGGACGTGCTATCCGAGTTAGCACAGTTGTTTCGCAGCATCCCAGCAATTGACGGTTTCTCGGTCGAATCAGGAATTATCCGACGGCGCTGGGTCGGTGCGGTCCGCGGTTGCATCAAGCTACGGACGACCGAACGCTTTATAGGGTCCGACAGGATGGCGAAAGGGATTCGAAAGATTTCGAGTTTTCCCTTTAGTAGTATCGGAAGATGCCTTTCATATCTTCTGGCATTTCTTCCAGTGATTATTTTTCGGACTTCATTGCTGCGATCTTGGATAAGAGACTTATAGCGTCATTGGACTCGGATTTTTCGATCGGTACAGGGACTTTGTCCCTGACTTACCGACGCAGTCCAATATTGTCATTACAACATGTGTTTTATTTTTCGACGCTATATATTATATATATATATACAAGCCTGCTACTAAGCATGATAGTTTAGTTTCTTGTCCGCGTGGCTCATTTCTGCCATTTTATCTTTTTTACATATAGTTTATTTTGGCAGAGCAGGGCATACCGAGAGTTCATATGCGTCTAGACGGTGTGATTAAAGACTGCATATATTCTTTTTCGCCGTTTATGTCTTTTCCAATTTCAATATTGGGAACGACATTATGTATAGTAGACTTAACTTAGACGCTTTATTATACGTAATCCGCCTTACTGAGGCGTTATCATTACGTCTTCAAGAAAAGATTTACGGGATATTATTCTCAATGTAATTTCTTTTGAGGGCAGTATTTTGTTCACGTATAACTCCGCCCTTCAGTGGCTGATTGGAGTTGGTTAGACGTGATGCAGCCCTAGCTACATCCACGCGTGGATAGTAGGTTAAGAACTCTCTCAGAGTCGCTTCGTTCTCGGAGGAGCTTCTCTTCGACGGCAACTTTCCGGCAATCCATGAATTGCTTGATTTATACATTCTCTTGTCTATCTAGTGTTACAAGAGATTCAGACTGGGGCAAACATTCGGTGGTTGACTCAGAGAGTGCCGCCGCAGTTGCCGGACCCTAGTGTGGCTGTTATGACGGTTGCCAGTCAAACAGATTGGGATATATACTGATCCCTACGGATTCGAAGTGCCAGGGTCTTTGGGTTCCGCAGTCTTTTAGCTATCAGTTTAACTTCCGCGGAATAATGTTTTTTAGGATTTGCTTTATGTCATTGCATGAACATTATTCATAAATGCATGCCCAAATTCCTGTCCTTTAATTCGACAGTAGTGGCGTATCTCCGGAACCAGGGAGGCACTCTTTCGTTTCCGTTATTCAATTTAATGGAAAGAATCCGTCTGTTGGTTATTGTACACCAAGTTCAGTTTTGGTCCGTCATATTCGGGGTCGTCTGATTGTTTTATCGCACTCCCGTTCTCTTACGGGTCGCTTGTTGCTGTCAGAATGGACTCTCAACAAACAAGTATTTAATCAGATTTGCTATCTATGGGAGCGCCCAATGATGTTTTATTATGACACAGCTTGCTAATCAATTGCAGACGTATGTGTTGGCTTGTCCAGATCTCTGAGCTAATACTGTTAACGCTCTATTGATCTATAGGACGCAATGATAGGATACGCGTATCCTCCGGCGCTGTTGTTTTAGCAGGTATTGCTAAGATAAACAACCACAATACATTTCTGTTGATAGCATCTCTATCTTCACAGAGATCATGAGTAATTTACTCTCTTGTCTACTGTGGATCTTAACGTGAAATCTTCCTCTATGTGAGGATCTTTTTTCACTGGGTAAATCGTGTCATCTTTATCACAACCAGCAAGGTCGCAACCTTCATGTATTCCGTTGTGTGGTCCGTATTGCATTGTAAGCACTGTACTGGACGAGCTTTGGACGCGATTTCTTACTATAGGAGATCCTCTTCTTCGCTATTCTATGCGACTAAAGTGGAGGCTCTTCCGTCGTGGTGTAGGGATCATTATGTTCATATGGTTGATCCCTCCATACTACGCATTGCTAGTTTTTAGTATACTTGTTTCACAAGATCTACTGCAGCCTGTTGTTATTTAGGTTATAGGTTTATGTTACCTCATACCTATGCACTCTACGATAGTTTACAATTGAGTCTTTTGTCTCTTTATCTAAGTCAGTTAGTAACTTTTTGATAAATAGACTTAGAATCTTTAGATTAAATTCCTATACGGATTTTAACTTCGGTTCTTATTTAGCTAAGTAATCATTTGAGCCTCTGGAAACAGTAGTTTTCAAATTCTGACCTTTTAGACAGTAATTCTGTTGGTTTCTCTTTTACTGTAGAGTCAGTGAGTTTCATGCACTATCGATGGATGATTTTCACTTTCATAGTTTCGGAATCAATACTTCCGTTACTATTTAGGTTGGATTGTTGCATAAGAGTTAGGCTCCTATTATCCGGAACCTATTATTTTAAGGTCCTTCCGTCTTCGTATGGGCATAGGCCTTTACTCTTTCCGGGTACAGTTTATGTATTTATAAACAGATATCTGTTTATTACAAGGGCGTAAGCTTCTTCTGTCTTTGATGTCTAGTAGAAGGACGTTACGCTCCATTTTATTGTTAATCGATTCTATTAACTAGCGTACTGCTTATGGTATATCATTGGCTTAGCAGTTGTGCTTAAGATTTCGGCTCATGAAGTAAGAGTTCTTCTACTTCTTGGGCTTACATTAATAGTGTTGCTATTATAGATTTTTGAAGGCTGCTCATTGCGCTCAGCCATCCATTCATGAATTTTATCTCAGAAATATCGAGTCCATTTCTGGAGGCCTCTATTGTTAGGTCTATTATCTACTGCTCAGAATGTCATTCACTTAACAGTTGCTACTATAGCTAGGTAGGCTGTCTGTTTCGGCAGTGTCTCCGTTCGGCTGCCCTCTTCGCTCTGGGCTATTTGACCCAGGGCAAGAAAAAGGGGGGGGGGGGAGGGTGTTCCCTTGGGTCACCTGTTTTTACTATGAAAACAAGGGGATACCTCCTCCGGAGTTAGTAATTCTGAGCTGTTATTGGGATGGTTGTTTAGTGAGAAGTTTAAGTTTATAAAATTCATTCAAGTCTTAGTTTTTAAAGTATAGCTTTTGAATATTGCATATGTCAACGGACATGATTATGCAATTCTCACACACTTTTAGGAGTATAAGAGTCTCTATTCTCTAGACTTACTTTATTATTGGCTTACTTTAAAAATTATTAGTATAAGGATTATTGGATATTAATAGAGTACATGGATGTATGAAGCTCAATTTTTGGAAGGTGTTGTATCTTTCTAATTTATCATAAATAAGAAAGATACATGTAAGGCCTATTACTTCTTTTCCCTACAGGGGATGACTCTATTTTATTTTATTGAGCGTATTCCATTTTGCTCTATGTCCTTGGCCCTCCAGCCTTTTTACTATTCAGCTATGTCTGGGTCATTGGTACAGTATAAAAATGTTAAAAAATTTATAGTAATTTATATATTTTTTATACTTACCAATGACCCAGACGGGGATGGCCCTCCCAGGAGTTGGGAACTCTTGCCTCCCCGCTGAGTACATAGCGCTTACCAGGCACTGGTTATTAGAATGATAAATGGCGCCAATTTCGGAACGTCCTTGACACTGCGCATGCGCAGTGGGGGCGAGGTGTGGAGGGCCTTTCAGGACATGTTTTCTTTAGTTTTAGATGCAAATTTTGGGGATTGGGGGGCAAAATTTGTGTTTGGCCCTATATTTTAAGAGTTAGCACCAGCTATGTCTGGGTCATTGGTAAGTATAAAAAATATATAAATTACTATAAATTTTTTAACTTTCTGAACTGATGGTCCGGTATGAACCAAATTTGGTTTGTGGTAGTATTGGGTCATAAGTACTTGACCCATGCAAAAAAAAAAAAATTCCTGCATCCCCATGGGAACCCTGGGAGCTAAAAATAGAAATATTTTCAAACGCCCATATTTCCCAAACCTCACGGAACAGGGAGCTTTTATTTGGTATGAAGTATCCTTATGACCAGTAGAATTGAATGGTAAAAAAAAATTGCCATCGGTTATGTTAGGGTGTTCTGTAATGGACATTGAAAAAGTGCTGAGTCAGCATATTTGCAAAAATTTTAAAAAATCTTTTCTCCAGAACCAATCATCAGAATCTTTTGATATTTGGTATACAGCATTCATAGGGGGGTCAGATAAAAGTTTGTTGAAATAAAGCTCATTGGTTCGTATTTGGGCTCTCTACAGAAGCCCGAAGTTTTAACATAGGGTATTATGGGGAATATTCTTTAAAAATCTTCTTCTTCAGAACCACCAGTCAGAATCTTTTAATATTTGGTATACATCATTGTTATGAGGGTCAGATTCTAGATTGTTCAAACCAAGTCTTTGTTCAATATGGAGGGTAATTTAAAAAAATCTTCTTCTTCAGATCCATCAGTCAGAATGCTTTGATATTTGGTATGCAACATCTCTATGGGGGTCAGATTCAAGTTTGTTCAAATCAGATCCCTAGGTATATATTTGGGCTCACTATGGTAGCCCAAATTTTTACTTAGTGCAATATGAGAAAATTTCTTTAAAAATCTTCTTCTTCAGATCCACCAGTCGGAATGCTTTTATATTTGGTATCCAACATCTCTAGGGGGGGTCAGATTCCAGGTTGTTCAATTCGAGTGCCTAGGTTAATATTTGGGCTCCATATGGGAACATGAAATTTAACTTAGTACAATATGAGGGAATTTCTTCAAAAATCTTCTTCTTCAGATTCACTTGTCAGAATGCTTTCACATTTGGTATACAACATCTCTAGGGGAGTCAGATTCAAGTTTGTTCAAATCGGATCCATAGGTTAATATTTGGGCTCTCTATGGTAGCCCAAATTTAAACTTAGTGCAATTCGAAGAAATTTCTTTACAATTTCTCTCCTTCAGATCCAACAGTCAGAATGCTTTCATATTCGGTACACAACATCTCTAGGGAAGTCAGATTTAACTGTGTTCAAATCAAGAGCCTGGGTTAATATTTGGGCTCTCTATGGCCATTTTGCTGAAGAATTAAAAATTTTGTATTCAATACCCTCTAGAGGTACTAAGATTAATCCACATAGGTTGTATCAAGGGGCTTTATAGGGGAGCTCTACATTTTACTTATGATCAACTGAAGAAAAGGCATGATGCCCAGATTATTTTTGTCACACCTGAGGGACTCAAGGATTGACAGTGTAGCCTATGGAGATGGCTTGCTTAATGTAGACTCATTCTTTGACTCTGTTTAAATTGTGTTCTGTACAAGATGAGAACTTCAGGCCCCGTGGGGCCTCTTGTTTTTAGCAACAGAATAGCAAAGAGATTGTTGACCAAGGGCCATCGAGTTTCTCTTTCCTTTGGGGAGACCAGTTGACCTGAATGAAGAACTACCTCCCTTGGATCAGCAAAATTCACTCTGCCTTCCATAAAAAGCAACTCAGAAGTCAGCTTAGTAAAAATTAAGTCTCCTTTGAAATTTGGTGACTTTTGCACAAAATAAAAAATAAAAGATGTTCAACTAGAATTTTAAAAGATGTTAGAGCTAATATTCATTGTAACTGCAAATAAACTCTACAGATAAGTCCTAAAAAAGTTAAAATTTGGTTCTCAGGCCCTCCTACATGCTCCTTTTGGCTGCCGCATTCTCTCTTTTTATAACCACTGCAAACTTGAAAAAATAAAAATTAAATGGTTCATGTCTGATTTTTTACCCAAGTTAATAAAAGTGATAAATTTGTCCTTTGAGTGCAAGAGGGTTTTGCAATGCTGAATCATTGCAAAACCTTCTTTCACTCAAGGGACGAAATATACCATTATCCATGCTATTCTGCAGATTATGAGGCCTAAAATATAAACAAACCAAGAACATGAACTTTTGCTGGCAAAGAAATAATTACAAAAACAAATAAAAAATAAATTAAAATAAAAAACCAAAGGACAATTATTTTTTATGGTGTTTTTTTTCAACTGCCTAATTTGTAAATTATGCAGGCAGATGCGACTGATTCGTTGGTCGAAGGGTTAATCTATTGTATCTTGTTGGACAGAGTTCCTTAAGTGCTGTCAAACAAGGTTTCTACCTATTAATACAGTGGAGCCCACTAAATTGGATATCTCTATTTTTATACTGTACCAATGACCCAGACATAGCTGGTGCTAACTCTTAAAATATAGGGCCAAACACAAATTTTGCCCCCCAATCCCCAAAATTTGCATCTAAAACTAAAGAAAACATGTCCTGAAAGGCCCTCCACACTTCGCCCCTACTGCGCATGCGCAGTGTCAAGGACGTTCCGAAATTGGCGCCATTTATCATTCTAAGTTTGGCCCTTCATCAGTTAACATCTGACTGATCTTTGTGCTTTTAAATCTCAGTTTAAATGATGCCAGACACATAAATATTAGTGAAATGGTGATTCTAAGGAGGATAGAAAAGGAGGAGAGGAAAAGAATGTGTGACAGAATATTATCAGGGCTGTAACTTAAAATTTTTTAATGAAATTATGTTAAGTTACCTATTTTCAAGGCAGCAGCCATTTTGTTGTCATTCTGATTATTTAGTTACACTGTTTTTTCAAGTGTTTTTCCTCTCTCCCTGTCCTTTAAGTTCCCCCTTGCTATTCTCCCATGCTTTTGGCATAGTTTATGTAATTATTATTACTAAAATTTCTTGGGAGTTTTAGCTGAATAACAGAATGAATTCTGTTCTTTCCCCATGTTTACGTCTTCACCTACGGGTGGTTAGGCGTTGTGTTCTGCATCTACCATCTGATGTTCTGCAGTTTCTTCCCTGGAAGTCTCTGTTTTGCATCAGATGGTGTATTTTTGGTAACTGATTTCGGGCCTGGGTGCCTGGAGTCTTATTTAGTGTTTTTACACTCATTGTTTACATTTACAACAGCCCTCTGTGTGAGGGGGGGATTTCTAAATAATAATATCTTTATGTTATTTTAATCATAACTAGATACATTATTATTGTTCGTAAGTGTTGAATAAATTGTTTAAAATATTTTTAAAAATTTTTTCCACACTTAGGCTTGGGATCCATCGGGGCTCAACGTTACTTTTCAGAAACTTGGGCTGTTCTGAAAAAATATTTTTTCAAAATATTTTGATTTCAATTATTTTTTCTATATTAATGGATCATATTATTATTATGTATTTTGCCAGGGGTTAGTGCGAGTACCAGGACTTGTTTTCTTTTCACATTGAAAGGATATTGATCAATTGTTTTAAGAGGAAGTCTTCCTCTGACCTTATTATCATTCTATATGTGGTCAGTGTACTCGCATTAACTCCTGTTCTGTATCGTATGATTTCGATGACAATATGGGAAGCGTATGTCACGGTATGTTGTTGGGGATTTGGACACTCCGGTCCTTTCCCCGCAGGGTCACTCTACTTTATCAATTTCTATTTCAGACGATCAAGATTAGGGTGATGTATCTGTGATGTCTTCCAACAGTGTGCCTCCGTCGTCACAATTAATGAAGGGCTAGCGGAAAAGTGCTCATGTAATACGCCAATTGCCTAAGAGGACCCTAGTAGGTTCGACGGCCTTTGACGTCCGCTAGCTCGCCCGGTGTAGCGTCCATTCACCGAATGGTTCGGCAGCCGGGTTCGTCCGTTGCGGTCTAGAAGGAATTTTGGGGTGATGCGAGCACTATAAAATTAACTTAATGCACACCCAGTGACGGCGGATCGGAGGGAGAACGGAGGAAGCCTTTTAGTCCGGTTCATAGCTCGTTCCGGTCCATCCGGACGGCAAGCGAGAGAGGCCCCTCTCTCGTTCAACAACATCTGGCCCCAGATGTTGTGGTACAAATGTGTCGCTAGCGGAGCATACGTCCGTCGCTCGGGACGCTCCGTTGTATAGGCAGTCCGCTGAGACTGCTAAGGCTTCCTCTTCTCGTCAGCGCACACGACCGCACCTTGGCTGCGTGACCGCCGATATATTACCAGCTTCGCCGATCAAGGATTCTTCGGCGACCAGGTCACACCATCCGGCAGCCAGGGATTCGAGACCGATGGACTCCGGACGTTCGCATAGGAAGTATGCGGGAGCCATCTGATGCGGAGCTGCCCTCGGCGAAGCAGCGATAGACTGCGCCTCCGCAGGTCTCGACGCCGGACATTCTTGTGCACATAGCACAGCTTATCGCAGCATCCCAGCAGCCGACAGAAATGGTGTCGAATCGAGAATTATCCGACAGCGCTGGGTCGGTAGCCGGGGACTCGAGGCCTGCAGACTCCGGACGTTCGCATAGGAAGTGTGCGGGAGTCAACGTACACGGAGCTTCCAGCGGCAATGCATCGTAAGTCCGCTACTGCACAGGCCTCGGGAACGGACGTGCTTTCCTTAATAGCACAGTTTATCGCAGCATCCCAGCATCAACTGAATTTGTCGCATATATTTTATCCGACGATGCTGGGTCGGGACGCTCCGCGGAAGCGGGTACGGACGTCCGAAAGTTTCATCCGGTCCGACGGGATACCGAAAGGGATTCGGAGGATTTCAAGCTTTCCCTTTCGGAACAAAATATGCTGCGATGCCGGATAAGAAACCGATAGCGTCGGTGGACTTAGAAATTTTTGGTTCAGTTCAGGGACATCGTCCCTCAGTTCCGACATAGTCCAATAATGTCACACAAACTTTCGAATTATTGAACGACGCTATATATATTATTATTTTATGCTTGCTATCCAAGCATTTCTGGTTTCTTGTTCGAAGAATTATGGAGATGTCTTTCAAAAGTGTGCCTCTGTCGTCATAGTTAATGAAGAGTTAGCGGCTATAAGTGCTCATGGAATATGTCTATCGCTTACGGAGTGACATTCGCTAGCTCACCCGGTGTAGCGTACATTCATCGAATGGTTCGGCTGCCGGGTTCGTCCGTTGAGGTCTAGGAAGGAGATTTGGGTGATGCGAGCACTTTAATTACTTTAGTACTCATCCAGTGACGGCAGATTGAGGACAGATCGGAGGAAGCCAACAACATAGGGGACCGCATGTTGTGGTTCAGATATTTTACATTCGGAGCATATGTCCGTTGCTCGGGACGCTCCGTTATATTGACAGTCCGAGAGACTGTCTTTAATGCTTCCTCATCCTCACAGCAGGGCACACGACCGCACATTGGCTACATGACCTCGAGTATCCGATCAGTTTCGGCATTCAGTGATTCCACAGCGAATAGGTCGCGCCATCCGGTAGCCAAGGGACATGAGGCCTATACACTCCGTTCGCTCGCATATTGGAAGTATGCACGGGGTAACGATCTCGGAGCTTCCTGCGGCAATGCATCGTAAGACCGCTGCTCCTCAGGCCTCAGTGACGGACGTGCTATCCGAGTTAGCACAGTTGTTTCGCAGCATCCCAGCAATTGACAGTTTCTCGGTCGAATCAGGAATTATCCGACGGCGCTGGGTCGGTGCGGTCCGCGGTTGCATCAAGCTACGGACGACCGAACGCTTTATAGGGTCCGACAGGATGGCGAAAGGGATTCGAAAGATTTCGAGTTTTCCCTTTAGTAGTATCGGAAGATGCCTTTCATATCTTCTGGCATTTCTTCCAGTGATTATTTTTCGGACTTCATTGCTGCGATCTTGGATAAGAGACTTATAGCGTCATTGGACTCGGATTTTTCGATCGGTACAGGGACTTTGTCCCTGACTTACCGACGCAGTCCAATATTGTCATTACAACATGTGTTTTATTTTTCGACGCTATATATTTATATATATATACAAGCCTGCTACTAAGCATGATAGTTTAGTTTCTTGTCCGCGTGGCTCTTTTCTGCCATTTTATCTTTTTTACATATAGTTTATTTTGGCAGAGCAGGGCATACCGAGAGTTCATACGCGTCTAGACGGTGTGATTAAAGACTGCATATATATTCTTTTTCGCCGTTTATGTCTTTTCCAATTTCAATGTTGGGAACGACATTATGTATAGTAGACTTAACTTAGACGCTTTATTATACGTAATCCGCCTTACTGAGGCGTTATCATTACGTCTTCAAGAAAAGATTTACGGGATATTATTCTCAATGTAATTTCTTTTGAGGGCAGTAGTTTGTTCACGTATAACTCCGCCCTTCAGTGGCTGATTGGAGTTGGTTAGACGTGATGCAGCCCTAGCTACATCCACGCGTGGATAGTAGGTTAAGAACTCTCTCAGAGTCGCTTCGTTCTCGGAGGAGCTTCTCTTCGACGGCAACTTTCCGGCAATCCATGAATTGCTTGATTTATACATTCTCTTGTCTTTCTAGTGTTACAAGAGATTCAGACTGGGGCAAACATTCGGTGGTTGACTCAGAGAGTGCCGCCGCAGTTGCCGGACCCGAGTGTGGCTGTTATGACGGTTGCCAGTCAAACAGATTGGGATATATACTGATCCCTATGGATTCGAAGTGCCAGGGTCTTTGGGTTCCGCAGTCTTTTAGCTATCAGTTTAACTTCCGCGGAATAATGTTTTTTAGGCTTGCTTTATGTCATTGCATGAACATTATTCAGAAACGCATGCCCAAATTCCTGTCCTTTAATTCGACAGTAGTGGCGTATCTCCGGAACCAGGGAGGCACTCTTTCGTTTCCGTTATTCAATTTAATGGAAAGAATCCGTCTGTTGGTTATAGTACACCAAGTTCAGTTTTGGTCCGTCATATTCTGGGTCGTCTGATTGTTTTATCGCACTCCCGTTCTCTTACGGGTCGCTTGTTGCTGTCAGAATGGACTCTCAACAAACAAGTATTCATTCAGATTTGCTATCTATGGGAGCGCCCAATGATGTTTTATTTATGACTCAGCTTGCTAATAAATTGCAGACGTATGTGTTGGCTTGTCCAGATCTCTGAGCTAATACTGTTAACGCTCTATTGATCTATAGGACGGAATGATAGGATACGCGTATCCTCCGGCGCTGTTGTTTTAGCAGGTATTGCTAAGATAAACAACCACAATACATTTCTGTTGATAGCATCTCTATCTTCACAGAGATCATGAGTAATTTACTCTCTTGTCTACTGTGGATCTTAACGTGAAATCTTCCTCTATGTGAGGATCTTTTTTCACTGGGTAAATCGTGTCATCTTTATCACAACCAGCAAGGTCGCAACCTTCATGTATTCCGTTGTGTGGTCCGTATTGCATTGTAAGCACTGTACTGGACGAGCTTTGGACGCGATTTCTTACTATAGGGGATCCTCTTCTTCGCTATTCTATGCGACTAAAGTGGAGGCTCTTCCGTCGTGGTGTAGGGATCATTATGTTCATATGGTTGATCCCTCCATACTACTCATTGCTATTTTTTAGTATACTTGTTTCACAAGATCTACTGCAGCCTGTTGTTATTTAGGTTATAGGTTTATGTTACCTCATACCTATGCACTCTACGATAGTTTACAATTGAGTCTTTTGTCTCTTTATCTAAGTCAGTTAGTAACTTTTTGATAAATAGACTTAGAATCTTTAGATTAAATTCCTATACGGATTTTAACTTCGGTTCTTATTTAGCTAAGTAATCATTTGAGCCTCTGGAAACAGTAGTTTTCAAATTCTGACCTTTTAGACAGTAATTCTGTTGGTTTCTCTTTTACTGTAGAGTCAGTGAGTTTCATGCACTATCGATGGATGATTTTCACTTTCATAGTTTCGGAATCAATACTTCCGTTACTATTTAGGTTGGATTGTTGCATAAGAGTTAGGCTCCTATTATCCGGAACCTATTATTTTAAGGTCCTTCCGTCTTCGTATGGGCATAGGCCTTTACTCTTTCCGGGTACAGTTTATGTATTTATAAACAGATATCTGTTTATTACAAGGGCGTAAGCTTCTTCTGTCTTTGATGTCTAGTAGAAGGACGTTACGCTCCATTTTATTGTTAATGGATTCTATTAACTAGCGTACTGCTTATGGTATATCATTGGCATAGCAGTTGTGCTTAAGATTTCGGCTCATGAAGTAAGAGTTCTTCTACTTCTTGGGCTTACATTAATAGTGTTGCTATTATAGATTTTTGAAGGCTGCTCATTGCGCTCAGCCATCCATTCATGAATTTTATCTCAGAAATATCGAGTCCATTTCTGGAGGCCTCTATTGTTAGGTCTATTATCTACTGCTCAGAATGTCATTCACTTAACAGTTGCTACTATAGCTAGGTAGGCTGTCTGTTTCGGCAGTGTCTCCGTTCGGCTGCCCTCTTCGCTCTGGGCTATTTGACCCAGGGCAAGAAAAAGGGGGGGGGGGGGGGGGGGGAGGGTGTTCCCTTGGGTCACCTGTTTTTACTATGAAAACAAGGGGATACCTCCTCCGGAGTTAGTAATTCTGAGCTGTTATTGGGATGGTTGTTAGTGAGAAGTTTAAGTTTATAAAATTCATTCAAGTCTTAGTTTTTAAAGTATAGCTTTTGAATATTGCATATGTCAACGGACATGATTATGCAATTCTCACACACTTTTAGGAGTATAAGAGTCTCTATTCTCTAGACTTACTTTATTATTGGCTTACTTTAAAAATTATTAGTATAAGGATTATTGGATATTAATAGAGTACATGGATGTATGAAGCTCAATTTTTGGAAGGTGTTGTATCTTTCTAATTTATCATAAATAAGAAAGATACATGTAAGGCCTATTACTTCTTTTCCCTACAGGGGATGACTCTATTTTATTTTATTGAGCGTATTCCATTTTGCTCTATGTCCTTGGCCCTCCAGCCTTTTTACTATTCAGCTATGTCTGGGTCATTGGTACAGTATAAAAATGTTAAAAAATTTATAGTAATTTATATATTTTTTATACTTACCAATGACCCAGACGGGGATGGCCCTCCCAGGAGTTGGGAACTCTTGCCTCCCCGCTGAGTACATAGCGCTTACCAGGCACTGGTTATTAGAATGATAAATGGCGCCAATTTCGGAACGTCCTTGACACTGCGCATGCGCAGTGGGGGCGAGGTGTGGAGGGCCTTTCAGGACATGTTTTCTTTAGTTTTAGATGCAAATTTTGGGGATTGGGGGGCAAAATTTGTGTTTGGCCCTATATTTTAAGAGTTAGCACCAGCTATGTCTGGGTCATTGGTAAGTATAAAAAATATATAAATTACTATAAATTTTTTAACTTTCTGAACTGATGGTCCGGTATGAACCAAATTTGGTTTGTGGTAGTATTGGGTCATAAGTACTTGACCCATGCAAAAAAAAAAAAATTCCTGCATCCCCATGGGAACCCTGGGAGCTAAAAATAGAAATATTTTCAAACGCCCATATTTCCCAAACCTCACGGAACAGGGAGCTTTTATTTGGTATGAAGTATCCTTATGACCAGTAGAATTGAATGGTAAAAAAAAATTGCCATCGGTTATGTTAGGGTGTTCTGTAATGGACATTGAAAAAGTGCTGAGTCAGCATATTTGCAAAAATTTTAAAAAATCTTTTCTCCAGAACCAATCATCAGAATCTTTTGATATTTGGTATACAGCATTCATAGGGGGGTCAGATAAAAGTTTGTTGAAATAAAGCTCATTGGTTCGTATTTGGGCTCTCTACAGAAGCCCGAAGTTTTAACATAGGGTATTATGGGGAATATTCTTTAAAAATCTTCTTCTTCAGAACCACCAGTCAGAATCTTTTAATATTTGGTATACATCATTGTTATGAGGGTCAGATTCTAGATTGTTCAAACCAAGTCTTTGTTCAATATGGAGGGTAATTTAAAAAAATCTTCTTCTTCAGATCCATCAGTCAGAATGCTTTGATATTTGGTATGCAACATCTCTATGGGGGTCAGATTCAAGTTTGTTCAAATCAGATCCCTAGGTATATATTTGGGCTCACTATGGTAGCCCAAATTTTTACTTAGTGCAATATGAGAAAATTTCTTTAAAAATCTTCTTCTTCAGATCCACCAGTCGGAATGCTTTTATATTTGGTATCCAACATCTCTAGGGGGGGTCAGATTCCAGGTTGTTCAATTCGAGTGCCTAGGTTAATATTTGGGCTCCATATGGGAACATGAAATTTAACTTAGTACAATATGAGGGAATTTCTTCAAAAATCTTCTTCTTCAGATTCACTTGTCAGAATGCTTTCACATTTGGTATACAACATCTCTAGGGGAGTCAGATTCAAGTTTGTTCAAATCGGATCCATAGGTTAATATTTGGGCTCTCTATGGTAGCCCAAATTTAAACTTAGTGCAATTCGAAGAAATTTCTTTACAATTTCTCTCCTTCAGATCCAACAGTCAGAATGCTTTCATATTCGGTACACAACATCTCTAGGGAAGTCAGATTTAACTGTGTTCAAATCAAGAGCCTGGGTTAATATTTGGGCTCTCTATGGCCATTTTGCTGAAGAATTAAAAATTTTGTATTCAATACCCTCTAGAGGTACTAAGATTAATCCACATAGGTTGTATCAAGGGGCTTTATAGGGGAGCTCTACATTTTACTTATGATCAACTGAAGAAAAGGCATGATGCCCAGATTATTTTTGTCACACCTGAGGGACTCAAGGATTGACAGTGTAGCCTATGGAGATGGCTTGCTTAATGTAGACTCATTCTTTGACTCTGTTTAAATTGTGTTCTGTACAAGATGAGAACTTCAGGCCCCGTGGGGCCTCTTGTTTTTAGCAACAGAATAGCAAAGAGATTGTTGACCAAGGGCCATCGAGTTTCTCTTTCCTTTGGGGAGACCAGTTGACCTGAATGAAGAACTACCTCCCTTGGATCAGCAAAATTCACTCTGCCTTCCATAAAAAGCAACTCAGAAGTCAGCTTAGTAAAAATTAAGTCTCCTTTGAAATTTGGTGACTTTTGCACAAAATAAAAAATAAAAGATGTTCAACTAGAATTTTAAAAGATGTTAGAGCTAATATTCATTGTAACTGCAAATAAACTCTACAGATAAGTCCTAAAAAAGTTAAAATTTGGTTCTCAGGCCCTCCTACATGCTCCTTTTGGCTGCCGCATTCTCTCTTTTTATAACCACTGCAAACTTGAAAAAATAAAAATTAAATGGTTCATGTCTGATTTTTTACCCAAGTTAATAAAAGTGATAAATTTGTCCTTTGAGTGCAAGAGGGTTTTGCAATGCTGAATCATTGCAAAACCTTCTTTCACTCAAGGGACGAAATATACCATTATCCATGCTATTCTGCAGATTATGAGGCCTAAAATATAAACAAACCAAGAACATGAACTTTTGCTGGCAAAGAAATAATTACAAAAACAAATAAAAAATAAATTAAAATAAAAAACCAAAGGACAATTATTTTTTATGGTGTTTTTTTTCAACTGCCTAATTTGTAAATTATGCAGGCAGATGCGACTGATTCGTTGGTCGAAGGGTTAATCTATTGTATCTTGTTGGACAGAGTTCCTTAAGTGCTGTCAAACAAGGTTTCTACCTATTAATACAGTGGAGCCCACTAAATTGGATATCTCTATTTTTATACTGTACCAATGACCCAGACATAGCTGGTGCTAACTCTTAAAATATAGGGCCAAACACAAATTTTGCCCCCCAATCCCCAAAATTTGCATCTAAAACTAAAGAAAACATGTCCTGAAAGGCCCTCCACACTTCGCCCCTACTGCGCATGCGCAGTGTCAAGGACGTTCCGAAATTGGCGCCATTTATCATTCTAAGTTTGGCCCTTCATCAGTTAACATCTGACTGATCTTTGTGCTTTTAAATCTCAGTTTAAATGATGCCAGACACATAAATATTAGTGAAATGGTGATTCTAAGGAGGATAGAAAAGGAGGAGAGGAAAAGAATGTGTGACAGAATATTATCAGGGCTGTAACTTAAAATTTTTTAATGAAATTATGTTAAGTTACCTATTTTCAAGGCAGCAGCCATTTTGTTGTCATTCTGATTATTTAGTTACACTGTTTTTTCAAGTGTTTTTCCTCTCTCCCTGTCCTTTAAGTTCCCCCTTGCTATTCTCCCATGCTTTTGGCATAGTTTATGTAATTATTATTACTAAAATTTCTTGGGAGTTTTAGCTGAATAACAGAATGAATTCTGTTCTTTCCCCATGTTTACGTCTTCACCTACGGGTGGTTAGGCGTTGTGTTCTGCATCTACCATCTGATGTTCTGCAGTTTCTTCCCTGGAAGTCTCTGTTTTGCATCAGATGGTGTATTTTTGGTAACTGATTTCGGGCCTGGGTGCCTGGAGTCTTATTTAGTGTTTTTACACTCATTGTTTACATTTACAACAGCCCTCTGTGTGAGGGGGGGATTTCTAAATAATAATATCTTTATGTTATTTTAATCATAACTAGATACATTATTATTGTTCGTAAGTGTTGAATAAATTGTTTAAAATATTTTTAAAAATTTTTTCCACACTTAGGCTTGGGATCCATCGGGGCTCAACGTTACTTTTCAGAAACTTGGGCTGTTCTGAAAAAATATTTTTTCAAAATATTTTGATTTCAATTATTTTTTCTATATTAATGGATCATATTATTATTATGTATTTTGCCAGGGGTTAGTGCGAGTACCAGGACTTGTTTTCTTTTCACATTGAAAGGATATTGATCAATTGTTTTAAGAGGAAGTCTTCCTCTGACCTTATTATCATTCTATATGTGGTCAGTGTACTCGCATTAACTCCTGTTCTGTATCGTATGATTTCGATGACAATATGGGAAGCGTATGTCACGGTATGTTGTTGGGGATTTGGACACTCCGGTCCTTTCCCCGCAGGGTCACTCTACTTTATCAATTTCTATTTCAGACGATCAAGATTAGGGTGATGTATCTGTGATGTCTTCCAACAGTGTGCCTCCGTCGTCACAATTAATGAAGGGCTAGCGGAAAAGTGCTCATGTAATACGCCAATTGCCTAAGAGGACCCTAGTAGGTTCGACGGCCTTTGACGTCCGCTAGCTCGCCCGGTGTAGCGTCCATTCACCGAATGGTTCGGCAGCCGGGTTCGTCCGTTGCGGTCTAGAAGGAATTTTGGGGTGATGCGAGCACTATAAAATTAACTTAATGCACACCCAGTGACGGCGGATCGGAGGGAGAACGGAGGAAGCCTTTTAGTCCGGTTCATAGCTCGTTCCGGTCCATCCGGACGGCAAGCGAGAGAGGCCCCTCTCTCGTTCAACAACATCTGGCCCCAGATGTTGTGGTACAAATGTGTCGCTAGCGGAGCATACGTCCGTCGCTCGGGACGCTCCGTTGTATAGGCAGTCCGCTGAGACTGCTAAGGCTTCCTCTTCTCGTCAGCGCACACGACCGCACCTTGGCTGCGTGACCGCCGATATATTACCAGCTTCGCCGATCAAGGATTCTTCGGCGACCAGGTCACACCATCCGGCAGCCAGGGATTCGAGACCGATGGACTCCGGACGTTCGCATAGGAAGTATGCGGGAGCCATCTGATGCGGAGCTGCCCTCGGCGAAGCAGCGATAGACTGCGCCTCCGCAGGTCTCGACGCCGGACATTCTTGTGCACATAGCACAGCTTATCGCAGCATCCCAGCAGCCGACAGAAATGGTGTCGAATCGAGAATTATCCGACAGCGCTGGGTCGGTAGCCGGGGACTCGAGGCCTGCAGACTCCGGACGTTCGCATAGGAAGTGTGCGGGAGTCAACGTACACGGAGCTTCCAGCGGCAATGCATCGTAAGTCCGCTACTGCACAGGCCTCGGGAACGGACGTGCTTTCCTTAATAGCACAGTTTATCGCAGCATCCCAGCATCAACTGAATTTGTCGCATATATTTTATCCGACGATGCTGGGTCGGGATGCTCCGCGGAAGCGGGTACGGACGTCCGAAAGTTTCATCCGGTCCGACGGGATACCGAAAGGGATTCGGAGGATTTCAAGCTTTCCCTTTCGGAACAAAATATGCTGCGATGCCGGATAAGAAACCGATAGCGTCGGTGGACTTAGAAATTTTTGGTTCAGTTCAGGGACATCGTCCCTCAGTTCCGACATAGTCCAATAATGTCACACAAACTTTCGAATTATTGAACGACGCTATATATATTATTATTTTATGCTTGCTATCCAAGCATTTCTGGTTTCTTGTTCGAAGAATTATGGAGATGTCTTTCAAAAGTGTGCCTCTGTCGTCATAGTTAATGAAGAGTTAGCGGCTATAAGTGCTCATGGAATATGTCTATCGCTTACGGAGTGACATTCGCTAGCTCACCCGGTGTAGCGTACATTCATCGAATGGTTCGGCTGCCGGGTTCGTCCGTTGAGGTCTAGGAAGGAGATTTGGGTGATGCGAGCACTTTAATTACTTTAGTACTCATCCAGTGACGGCAGATTGAGGACAGATCGGAGGAAGCCAACAACATAGGGGACCGCATGTTGTGGTTCAGATATTTTACATTCGGAGCATATGTCCGTTGCTCGGGACGCTCCGTTATATTGACAGTCCGAGAGACTGTCTTTAATGCTTCCTCATCCTCACAGCAGGGCACACGACCGCACATTGGCTACATGACCTCGAGTATCCGATCAGTTTCGGCATTCAGTGATTCCACAGCGAATAGGTCGCGCCATCCGGTAGCCAAGGGACATGAGGCCTATACACTCCGTTCGCTCGCATATTGGAAGTATGCACGGGGTAACGATCTCGGAGCTTCCTGCGGCAATGCATCGTAAGACCGCTGCTCCTCAGGCCTCAGTGACGGACGTGCTATCCGAGTTAGCACAGTTGTTTCGCAGCATCCCAGCAATTGACAGTTTCTCGGTCGAATCAGGAATTATCCGACGGCGCTGGGTCGGTGCGGTCCGCGGTTGCATCAAGCTACGGACGACCGAACGCTTTATAGGGTCCGACAGGATGGCGAAAGGGATTCGAAAGATTTCGAGTTTTCCCTTTAGTAGTATCGGAAGATGCCTTTCATATCTTCTGGCATTTCTTCCAGTGATTATTTTTCGGACTTCATTGCTGCGATCTTGGATAAGAGACTTATAGCGTCATTGGACTCGGATTTTTCGATCGGTACAGGGACTTTGTCCCTGACTTACCGACGCAGTCCAATATTGTCATTACAACATGTGTTTTATTTTTCGACGCTATATATTTATATATATATACAAGCCTGCTACTAAGCATGATAGTTTAGTTTCTTGTCCGCGTGGCTCTTTTCTGCCATTTTATCTTTTTTACATATAGTTTATTTTGGCAGAGCAGGGCATACCGAGAGTTCATACGCGTCTAGACGGTGTGATTAAAGACTGCATATATATTCTTTTTCGCCGTTTATGTCTTTTCCAATTTCAATGTTGGGAACGACATTATGTATAGTAGACTTAACTTAGACGCTTTATTATACGTAATCCGCCTTACTGAGGCGTTATCATTACGTCTTCAAGAAAAGATTTACGGGATATTATTCTCAATGTAATTTCTTTTGAGGGCAGTAGTTTGTTCACGTATAACTCCGCCCTTCAGTGGCTGATTGGAGTTGGTTAGACGTGATGCAGCCCTAGCTACATCCACGCGTGGATAGTAGGTTAAGAACTCTCTCAGAGTCGCTTCGTTCTCGGAGGAGCTTCTCTTCGACGGCAACTTTCCGGCAATCCATGAATTGCTTGATTTATACATTCTCTTGTCTTTCTAGTGTTACAAGAGATTCAGACTGGGGCAAACATTCGGTGGTTGACTCAGAGAGTGCCGCCGCAGTTGCCGGACCCGAGTGTGGCTGTTATGACGGTTGCCAGTCAAACAGATTGGGATATATACTGATCCCTATGGATTCGAAGTGCCAGGGTCTTTGGGTTCCGCAGTCTTTTAGCTATCAGTTTAACTTCCGCGGAATAATGTTTTTTAGGCTTGCTTTATGTCATTGCATGAACATTATTCAGAAACGCATGCCCAAATTCCTGTCCTTTAATTCGACAGTAGTGGCGTATCTCCGGAACCAGGGAGGCACTCTTTCGTTTCCGTTATTCAATTTAATGGAAAGAATCCGTCTGTTGGTTATAGTACACCAAGTTCAGTTTTGGTCCGTCATATTCTGGGTCGTCTGATTGTTTTATCGCACTCCCGTTCTCTTACGGGTCGCTTGTTGCTGTCAGAATGGACTCTCAACAAACAAGTATTCATTCAGATTTGCTATCTATGGGAGCGCCCAATGATGTTTTATTTATGACTCAGCTTGCTAATAAATTGCAGACGTATGTGTTGGCTTGTCCAGATCTCTGAGCTAATACTGTTAACGCTCTATTGATCTATAGGACGGAATGATAGGATACGCGTATCCTCCGGCGCTGTTGTTTTAGCAGGTATTGCTAAGATAAACAACCACAATACATTTCTGTTGATAGCATCTCTATCTTCACAGAGATCATGAGTAATTTACTCTCTTGTCTACTGTGGATCTTAACGTGAAATCTTCCTCTATGTGAGGATCTTTTTTCACTGGGTAAATCGTGTCATCTTTATCACAACCAGCAAGGTCGCAACCTTCATGTATTCCGTTGTGTGGTCCGTATTGCATTGTAAGCACTGTACTGGACGAGCTTTGGACGCGATTTCTTACTATAGGGGATCCTCTTCTTCGCTATTCTATGCGACTAAAGTGGAGGCTCTTCCGTCGTGGTGTAGGGATCATTATGTTCATATGGTTGATCCCTCCATACTACTCATTGCTATTTTTTAGTATACTTGTTTCACAAGATCTACTGCAGCCTGTTGTTATTTAGGTTATAGGTTTATGTTACCTCATACCTATGCACTCTACGATAGTTTACAATTGAGTCTTTTGTCTCTTTATCTAAGTCAGTTAGTAACTTTTTGATAAATAGACTTAGAATCTTTAGATTAAATTCCTATACGGATTTTAACTTCGGTTCTTATTTAGCTAAGTAATCATTTGAGCCTCTGGAAACAGTAGTTTTCAAATTCTGACCTTTTAGACAGTAATTCTGTTGGTTTCTCTTTTACTGTAGAGTCAGTGAGTTTCATGCACTATCGATGGATGATTTTCACTTTCATAGTTTCGGAATCAATACTTCCGTTACTATTTAGGTTGGATTGTTGCATAAGAGTTAGGCTCCTATTATCCGGAACCTATTATTTTAAGGTCCTTCCGTCTTCGTATGGGCATAGGCCTTTACTCTTTCCGGGTACAGTTTATGTATTTATAAACAGATATCTGTTTATTACAAGGGCGTAAGCTTCTTCTGTCTTTGATGTCTAGTAGAAGGACGTTACGCTCCATTTTATTGTTAATGGATTCTATTAACTAGCGTACTGCTTATGGTATATCATTGGCATAGCAGTTGTGCTTAAGATTTCGGCTCATGAAGTAAGAGTTCTTCTACTTCTTGGGCTTACATTAATAGTGTTGCTATTATAGATTTTTGAAGGCTGCTCATTGCGCTCAGCCATCCATTCATGAATTTTATCTCAGAAATATCGAGTCCATTTCTGGAGGCCTCTATTGTTAGGTCTATTATCTACTGCTCAGAATGTCATTCACTTAACAGTTGCTACTATAGCTAGGTAGGCTGTCTGTTTCGGCAGTGTCTCCGTTCGGCTGCCCTCTTCGCTCTGGGCTATTTGACCCAGGGCAAGAAAAAGGGGGGGGGGGGGGGGGGGAGGGTGTTCCCTTGGGTCACCTGTTTTTACTATGAAAACAAGGGGATACCTCCTCCGGAGTTAGTAATTCTGAGCTGTTATTGGGATGGTTGTTAGTGAGAAGTTTAAGTTTATAAAATTCATTCAAGTCTTAGTTTTTAAAGTATAGCTTTTGAATATTGCATATGTCAACGGACATGATTATGCAATTCTCACACACTTTTAGGAGTATAAGAGTCTCTATTCTCTAGACTTACTTTATTATTGGCTTACTTTAAAAATTATTAGTATAAGGATTATTGGATATTAATAGAGTACATGGATGTATGAAGCTCAATTTTTGGAAGGTGTTGTATCTTTCTAATTTATCATAAATAAGAAAGATACATATAAGGCCTATTACTTCTTTTCCCTACAGGGGATGACTCTATTTTATTTTATTGAGCGTATTCCATTTTGCTCTATGTCCTTGGCCCTCCAGCCTTTTTACTATTCAGCTATGTCTGGGTCATTGGTACAGTATAAAAATGTTAAAAAATTTATAGTAATTTATATATTTTTTATACTTACCAATGACCCAGACGGGGATGGCCCTCCCAGGAGTTGGGAACTCTTGCCTCCCCGCTGAGTACATAGCGCTTACCAGGCACTGGTTATTAGAATGATAAATGGCGCCAATTTCGGAACGTCCTTGACACTGCGCATGCGCAGTAGGGGCGAAGTGTGGAGGGCCTTTCAGGACATGTTTTCTTTAGTTTTAGATGCAAATTTTGGGGATTGGGGGGCAAAATTTGTGTTTGGCCCTATATTTTAAGAGTTAGCACCAGCTATGTCTGGGTCATTGGTAAGTATAAAAAATATATAAATTACTATAAATTTTTTAACTTTTTTTACAAATTTGACCTGTTAATTGAATATAGGTTATAGTGTAAACTCCTGTTGAACAAGCCTGAAAATAAGCAGTCTGTCATTTGCAGAATGAGGTCCCCAGAGAGTGAATTTGCTGATGCTATCCTATACAGTGGGCCAGTTTATCCTCTGTGTACCTCTTTCTGTTTAGTTTTGCGACTCTGGTTTGAGACCTTGATTCAGATTGAGGTTCACAGAGGGTAAATTTAGTGATGCTACCCTGTGCAGGGTAACATTACCAAATTCACCCTCTGGAGACCTTATTTTGCAGATGACAGTCTGCTTATTTTCTGGCTTGCTGTTGATTGAATAAAAAATCTTGTAACCTGTCATGAAATTACCCTGACTCTCCCCAGTTTTCCTTTGTTTATAGACCTATTTGGCCTTAGTACGTCCAATACAGGCAGTTAAGCTATTATATCTTGGAGCTC
Source organism: Pictodentalium vernedei (assembly GCA_031216915.1). NCBI lineage: Eukaryota > Metazoa > Mollusca > Scaphopoda > Dentaliida > Dentaliidae > Pictodentalium > Pictodentalium vernedei. The sequence goes on along the minus strand of CM062290.1, from coordinate 74,866,729 downwards.
TGTCAAACAAGATATAATAGAATAAATGCTAACTTCATCTCTAGAATACAGGAAAGTGACGCAATCCCTGTCAATTGAATACTCCTGTTAATTGAATAATTTTCATTGGCAAAGTGGCTATTCAATTAACAGGGTTCCACTGTATAGCTGACTGAAATGAATCATTAGCATTTTAAAAGATATTGCAATTGGCTGACTGGCAAATTGCCACATCTTTGAAAATGCTGATGGTTCATTTTAACTCATTTAAAGTCATAACTGCTATTAATTAGAAAATACAATTCTAGAAAATACAGTTGTAAAAGTTTTGTATATAGTATTGGGTCCCTGGTTAATTGAATACTGTGTTTAATTGATTAATTCTCGCTGGCAAAATGGCTGTTCAGTTAAAAGGTTTCACTGTACACTCAGTTCAGGTATTTTCAAAAGCTGAAATGTGAAATTTGTGTAAACATTTTTCTTTTACACTTGTCTAAACTAGGATGCTTAGACTATAAAATAATTTTAGAGATGGGGGGTATACCGTAAATACTGTTCGGTATCGGTATCTAGCCAATACCAATATACCATACCAAGGGAATCTCAAAATACCAAAATTTCAGTATTGAAAAATATTTCGACCTTTGTTAACAAATAAAAGGACAAACAACACAACATTGCACAAAACTCTCAAGCACAGCCTGTGGGCTATGTATTTCTAAACGCAGACACCACTTGTTGTCATTTTATGTAACAAAGAAGCTGAGAGAAAATCCCCAGGGGGTCAAATGACCATTGGCGAGTGCCTCTGTTGTTTCCAACATTTTGACACTTCGGTGGCTTTGTCTGCTATAAAACGGTGAACTATAGCTGGACAGTTTTCCAACAATACCACATGATTTTGGTATCAGTGTGAGTACATGTATGTTGTTGACACTGAATACCGTACCGATACCAAGATGAATCATTCTAAAATACCAATACTGAAACCAAGCCTGAAAATAAGCAGTCTGTCATTTGCAGAATGAGGTCCCCAGAGGGTGAATTTGCTGATGCTATCCCATACAGTGGGCCAATTTATCCTCTGGGTTCCCCTTTTTGTTTAGGTTTGAGACTCAGATTGAGGTTCACAGAGGGTAAATTTGGTGATGCTACCCTGCTTTGCAGGGTAGCATCACTAAATTCATCCTCTGGGGACCTCATTTTGCAGATGACAGTCTGCTTATTTCTGGTTTGACCAAAACCAATCTTGAAATTTTAATACCGCTCAGGTCTAAATAATTTATAGGCTGTGGATATTTTCGGATGTACCACAAAAAATAATTATCCAGCCTTATGGTCCACATTTTAGTCAAGGCCTAAAAAAATTAAAAATCTGTTTTTCAGCCCCGCCCCCCCCCCCCCCCCCCATAGGGCATTTTGGCTGTCGCATGCTCTTTTTTTATAACCAATGCAACTTAAAAAAAGTAAAAATTAAATGGTTTATGTCTGATATTTTACCCACGTTAATAAAATTGATAAATTTGTCCTTTAGGTGCAAGAAAGCTTTGCAATGCTTCACCAGACCCCATGCTATTTTGTAGCTTATGAGGCCTAAAACAAACAGAGAATGTAAACTTTTGATGGCAAAGAATTAATTACGAAAATAAAATATGAAATAAAAAAACGCCCACCCACATGCAATTTTACAAAAAAATGGCCACAGCAACAGAAGATCTACTTTGTGCGTCCTAATACACTCGTGCCCACTTAATTGGATATCTTTTAATTGAATAATTATAACCTCACTAATGTATTATATAAATAGGGAATTCAGTTCGCTAGTTATGTATAACTTACAAACACCAAATCATTTACCATACCTTCAGTTTAAATTTGACCAATTAATTGCATATAGGTTATAAAATACACTCCTGTTAATCCTTTACCCAATGTAACGGCCCAAACCGGCTAGTACTCTTCTAAAAAATCGCCAATTAATTTCCATTCTTTTTTCATTTTTTGTCTCAAAAACATAGGTTATGACCCCTCATTGGAACAAGCTCCTTGAGCTTATTCCAATGAGGGGGTCCATAACTTATGTTTTTGAGACAAAAAATAAAAAAAAATTAGTTATTTAAGAATTTTTTTTGCAAGTGTCGTCTGCTTTTCATGTTAGGTAAAGGGTTAACTGAATAGAAAATCTTGTGATCTATTGAATATTTACTATGACATCCACTGAATTTTTTCCCCAGTACATCCAATACAGGCATATAATCTATTAAATCTTTTTTGAATGAGATCTCTCAAATAACATATATATATATATAGAATAAATGTTTAGTTTATAATTAAAAGATAGAATACAGGCCTTTAGATTAGCCCAATTTGATACCATTTATAGGTGTGCCCAAATTAGTGGTGTGAAGACATCAAGAAAAATATATAAATTCTCTGTGCTTCTTCTACATTTGAGAAGAATAACTTTCATCATTATATGGTCATAGAAACACAATGAAGGCATGACAGTAACAAAACAGGATAAGGCTGTTATTTCTGGTTTTAATGTGCCCAAATTAGGGCAAAAGGGTGTGCCCTATATAAATGAATTTAAAGGCCAATATAAAAATGATCTCCTCCTGTTAATTGTAAACTCTGGTTAATGCAGAGCTCCCACTCAAATGAAAAGTTCTTGAATTTTGGCCCCCTTCCTTGAAAAGTGCTTTAAATTGTTTCTAACCTCGAAAAGTGCTTGATTTCCCACCAGCCCCCTTGAAAAATACTTAAATTCTGTTTACCTATAACCTTAGAGACAAGGAGTTTCAGGATTGCCTGCTCCATATACTTGTGATGTCACAAAATCGGTCAGGAACCAAATCTCTTTGATCTCTGTATTGTCACTTGAGTGCAACAAGGTGCCATCTGCAATGCAATAGCATTGCAGATGACACTTTGTTGCACTCAAGAAACAATATATATCTAGCTACAGGTAATTTGTTTTTTTTCAGAAATAAATAAAACAACACAAATAAATAAATGAATTTAAAGGCCTGTATAAAAATGACCTCCTCCTGTAAATTGTTCACTCCTGTTAAATTCAGAGCTCCCACTCAAATGAAAAGTTCTTGAATTTACAATTAACAGGAGGAGGTCATTTTTAGCTTAACTTGACATAGTCAAGATAAGCTATTGCAATCACGCATGCGGAAGTCTGTTAGCCTGTGAGTCTGTGAGTCTGTGAGTCTGTGACGTCTGTTCACATTTTCCTTTAGCACGGGCTACACCCTGCAGTTCTTGTCTGATCGTCACGAAATTTCATATGCAGGTTTGGGGTCATGTCTAGATGAGAACGTCCCCTTTCGGTTGCGATCGGGCAACTGGTATGGCTGCCCGAGCCCAAAACCCGAAAACCATTAGCACAGTCTACAGTTCGTATTTATGAAGGGATTTCATTGTAACTTGGTAGGATGCCTCTGTATAGTGCCTAGATGAGAACGTCCCCTTTTGGGCATGATCTATCAACAGTGATGGCTGCCCAAGCCCGAAACCCAAAAACTTTTAGCACAGTCTGCAGGTCATGTTTAATGTGGAGGGATTTCATTGTAACTTGGTAGGATGACTCCTTATGATGTCTAGATGAGAATTTCCCCATTTGGGCATGATCTTCCTGTTAGGTTGACTCCATATAATGCCTAGATGATGGCATCCCCTTTCGGTCGTGATTGGTCAGTTGTGATGGCTACAAGTGCCCGAAGCCTGAAATCCTTGAGCACAGTCTACAGGTCATATTTATGAAGGGATTTCATTGTAACTTCTTAGGATCACTCCAGATGATGCTCAGATGAGACTGTCCCCTATGGTTGCGATCATTCACCCATGATGGCTGCCCGAGCCCGAAGCCCGAAAACCTTTAGCACAGTCTACAGGCCATATTTATGAAGGGATTTCATTGTAACTTGGTAGGTTAACTTCATATAATGTCTAGATGAGAACGCACGATCATTCACCCATGATGGCTGCCCGAGCCCGAAGCCCAAAAACCTTAAGCACAGTCTACAGGTCATATTTATGAAGGGATTTCATTGTAACCTGGTAGGTTAACTTCATATAATGTCTAGATGAGAACGTCCCCTTTTGGACATGATTGGGCAACTGTGACAGCTAAAGGTGCCCGAAGCCTGAAAACCTTTAGCACAGTCTACAGGTCATATTTATGAGGGGATTTCATTGTAACTTGGTAGGATGACTCCAAATAATGTCTGGATGAGAACGTCCCCTTTTGATCGCGATCATTCAGCCTTGATGGGTGCCCGAGCCCAAAAACCTTTAGCATAGGTAAAAGGTCATATTTATGGAAGGATTTCATTGTAACCTATTAGGTTGACTCCATTTAATGCCTAGATGATGACATCCCCTTTTGGTCGTGATTGGTCAGCTGTGATGGCTACAAGTGCCCGAAGCTCAAAAACCTTGAGCACAGTCTACAGGTCATATTTATGAAGGAATTTCATTGTAACTTCATAGGATCACTCCAGATGATGCCCAGATGAGATTGTCCCCTTTGGTTGCGATCATTCAACCATGATGGCTGCCCGAGCCCGAAGCCCGAAAACCTTAAGCACAGTCTACAAGTCATATTTATGAAGAGATTTCATAGTCACTTGGTAGGTTGACTTCATATAATGTCTAGATGAGAACATCCCCTTTTGGACATGATTGGGCAACTTTGATGGCGAAAGGTGCCCGAAGCCCGAAAACCTTTAGCACTGTCTACAGGTCATATTTATGAAGGGATTTCATTGTAACTTGGTAGGTTGACTCCAAATAATGTCTAGACGAGAACGTCCCATTTTGGCCGTGATCATTCAGCCTTGATGGGTGCCCGAGCCCAAAAACCTTTAGCATAGGCGAAAGGTTATATTTATAGAAGGATTTCATTGTCACATCGTTAGGTTGCCTCCATATAATGCCTAGATGATGACGTCCCCTTTTGGTCGTGATTGGTCAACTGTGATGGCTACAGGTGCCCGAAGCCCGAAAACCTTGAACACAGTCTGCAGGTCATATTTATGAAGGGATTTCATTGTAACTTCGCTGGATCACTCCAGATGATGCCCAGATGAGATTGTCCCCTTTGGTTGCGATCATTCAACCATGATGGCTGCCCAAGCCCGAAGCCCGAAAACCTTTAGCACAGTCTAAGGTCATATTTATGAAGGGATTTCATTGTAACTTGGTAGGTTGACTTCATATAATGTCTAGATGAGAACGTCCCCTTTTGGACACGATTGGGCAACTGTGACGGCTTCAGGGGCCCAAAGCTTGAAAACCTTTAGAACAGTCTACAGGTCATAATTATGAAGGGATTTTATTGTAGCTTGGTAGGATGACTCCAAATAGTGTCCAGATGAGAAGGTCCCCTTTTGGTCACGATCATTCAGCCTTGATGGCTGCCCGAGCCGAAAAACCTTTAGCATGTCTGTAGGTCGTATTTATGGAAGGATTTCATTGTAACTTGTTAGGTTGACTCCATATAATGCCTAGATGATGACATCCCCTTTTGCTCGTGGTTGGTTAACTGTGATGTCAACAGGTGCCTGAAGCCCGAAAATCTTGAGCACAGTCTACAGGTCATATTTATAAAGGGATTTCATTGTAACTTCATAGGATCACTCCAGATGATGTCCAGATGAGAATGTTCCCTTTTGGTTGCGATCATTCAACTATGATGGCTGCCCAAGCCTAAAGCCCAAAAACCTTTAGCACAGTCTTCAGATCATATTTATGAAGGGATTTCATTGTAACTTGGTAGGTTGACTTCATGTAATGTCTAGATGAGAACAGCCCCTTTTGGACACCATTACGCAACTGTGTTGGCTACAGGGGCCCAAAGCCCGAAAATCTTTAGCACAGTCTACAGGTGATATTTATGAAGGGATTTCATTGTACCTTGGTAGGATGACTCGAAATAATGTCTAGATAAGAACGTCCCCTTTTGGTCGCGATCATTCAGCCTTGATGGCTGCCCGAATCCAAAACCCCAAAACCTTTAGCATAGTCTAAATATTGGTCATATTTATGGAAGGACTTCATTGTAACCCGTAAGTTTGACTCCATATAATGCCTAGATGATGACATCCCCTTTTGGTTGTGATTGGTCAACTGTGATGGCTTCAGGGGCCCGAAGCCCAAAAACCTTGAGCACAGTCTACAGGTCATATTTATGAAGGGATTTCATTGTAACTTTGTAGGATCACTCCAGATGATGCCCAAATGAGATTGTCCCCTTTTGGTTGCGATCATTCAACCATGATGGCTGCCAGAGCCCAAAGCCCAAAAACCTTTAGCACAGTCTACAGGTCGTATTTATGGCGGGATTTCATTGTAACTTGGTAGATTGACTTCATATAATGTCTAGATGAGAATGTCCCCTTTGGACGCAATTGGGAAACTGACGGCTACAGGGGCCCAAAGCCCGAAAACCTTTAGCACAGTCTACAGTGCATATTTATGAAGGGATTTTAATGTAACTTGATAGGATGACTCATTTTGGAATAATTTCACTGTAATTTGGTAACTTTTGTTGATATACGTTAACTGTGAGGGCCACGTATATTAACTGTGAGGTCATATTAACCCACCCCTCAGATCTTTAGAACAGTGTACACCTCATATTATTTTTATCATAAACATAGCATACAGGGAACAGAAATGAACATATTCCCAATTATCACAATTCTTGTCTTATTTCATAATCCTTTCATAAACATTGAACATTATCCTTTTCATCAAACACAACACACAAGTTAAGCTACAGTGTCATTGAAACTTTCATTATACAGGTCTTTAAATTCATTTATCCTGCACAGCAGTTTATGAAACAAGTTTCATTTTCAGTCAAATGCAAATAATATTTTTTTATATAAATATGTTCTTTTACAAATTATTAGAGAATGCCTCTGCACGCTAATATAACAATAACATGATTTTTAAGGGTGTTATGGTTCATTAGCGGCCCAACAGAAATGATTAACAGCCAGAGGTCCTATTAGCAGCCCGAGACGTAGTAATTATTTTGTCATTTAAAAGAATTTAATTTTATCGTGATACAAGACAATTCAAAACTGAAACTTACTTCTCGTTAGTGTTGACGATATACCGGTATACTGGAGTATTTTTTTCAATACCGTTACCGGTATTGTAATTTCCAATACCGTGAAGCCCTAACCTAGCTGCTAATGGGACAGAGGGCTGTTAATCATTTCTGGAGGGATGCTAATGAACCATAACGCCCTTAAAAATCATATTATTACTATTATTGCCACCATCTGTGATTTCCTACCAATACCAACTTTTACTGGTTTTCATTTAATTCGCTATTATCGCTGGATTGAGACATTTTGAAACCGTACTCGAAAGCAGATGTGTCGTTTGTTAACAAACAAACAGCACATGGGAATTATCATCATGTGATCCAAACCAATGTTTACGTAGAAAGCTCAAAACATAAACACTTGTAAGTTGTAAGTCCAGCATCGGAGACGAAACATGAAATAAGATTAAAATGTTAGAGTATAGTACTCACCTCCACCCAGACCGATCAACGGGATATCGATTGATTTGTGCACCAAAACCTTTTTTTGCCCTCAATTTGAGAAGAATAATTTTGCCCTTTGTTGACCCGAACATTTCAGTTGAAACGAGGCGCCAGCAAAACATGGGATGTAATTCGTGTCATGTGACTATTTTTGACATGTTATTGTCAATAAAGTGAATATCACTGAAGTGAAGTGTTGATTGTTTTAGTGATTGTAGGGAGGAGTAAATAAATTATGAACTTGCCAATCTGGCAAACAGGGGTTGTTTCTGATGTGAAATATGTTGGATTTAATTTCTCATTCCATCTGTCGACATCCTACTGGGCCACTGGGCGCTAATGAAATCGAAATCCATTAGCACCCGCTGGCCCAGTATGTCACATGATCTACTGAGCATTACGGCTTTTGATCGCCTGTGAAAACATTGCTAATCCACAAGGGAACGCCTGGTAAAGTGGTAATAATGATTTGTAATAAAACATTTCAATAATAAATTCAGACCACCAAAAATAATCTAGCCCTCAACCAGTTAAATAATGCTTAAATTTCATTGGCAGATATCAGTGGGAAAAATGACCACTTCCTGTTAATTGTATACTGTTAATTGAATATTTTTTCTGGCACATCTATTCAATTAACAGGATTCCACTATATTTTGTTTGTATTCAGATCCATGCTTGTAAAAAGTAGCCATATCCTTCACATACCTGCCATGGTCACATGTACTCGGTGACATTCAGAACATCATCGTTGATTCTAACAACAAGCGACAAAAGAAAGACCACGGTCAATGTACACCACCAACACACGATTAGTTATACAGGCCTTTCATGCACAACCATGGTGACATTTTACTAAGCAATATTTAGCACAATTCGACTGCAAACAGTTTCCTTCAAGGCGACTTTCAAGGTGACGTCATGCGCCGAAGCATAACATCATTTAGGAAGCTACTGAAAAAATTCATTGTGTGGACCTGAAAGTATTATTTTTCACTCGCTCAAGCACTCGCAAAAAATAAAGCTTTCAGGCTCACACTTGTGAGATAATTCCTGACGCTAACTAGATAAAGTAGATTTTCTTTTATATTATACGCTACGAGACATTTTATTGCACAATATTCAGCCCAATTTGACCCTGAATGCGTATGTTTCAAAACAATAACAAAGATCAGCAAATCAATCCTCCAATGCGGCATCATTAGTGTCTTATATATATTCTATCAAAAAAATATTACTATATGAATTTATCACGATCTAACCAGTTTTACTCCTCTTTTTGTTTTGTTTTGTTATTTTAAATTTTTTTGTAGGAAGCGACTGGAAAGGGCCATATAGGCCATGTCGCCTCCTGAAGATGCTAATAACTATCTGTATCCTACTGTATTCTTTATACTTGTATATAATGCTGTCTTCGAATAAAATTCTGTTCTGTTCTGTTCTATGCCGAAGTGTGATGTCATTTAGGAAGCTACTGAGGAATATTTCTCGATATCTATCGAGTCGATAGATATCGAGAAATATCTTTTAAATAATTTGCGATAATTCTCAGGCTAGCATATAATAAATAATGTTAGTAGTACCTGGAGAGAACTACCTAGCTGCAGCGAGCTATAGTCGTACTCCCCAACATACTAACTCTGCGCAAGGAGGATTAGCAGCAGTTGAAGGCATGTGCACCATCGACAAGCAGTACATGTATGCCTTAGTACACAGTGCCACCATGTCCCCACATGGGCAATTATTATTAACTGGTAGAGTGCTGAAAGTCCATATTTGGGCAGGCAACACAACTTAACCCTTTACCTAACATGAAAAGCAGACGACACTTGCAAACAAAATTCTTGAATATCTAATTTTTTCATTTTTGTGCCAAAAACATCGGTTTGCCCCCTCATTGGAACGAGCTCTATGAGCTCATTCCAAAGAGGGGTCATGACCTATGTTTTTCAGACAAAAAATAATGAAAATTAATTGGCAGCTATTGTGAATAGCGCTGGCCAGTTTTGGTCATTATGTTGGGTAAAGGGTTAAAGGTCCCATTTTCAGTGGATATATTTCATATTATCTTTGAAATGAAATTATTTAGTCTGGTTTGTTAAAGTTTATGGGAGAGTGCAGGTAATTGTAACAAAGCTTTGTTGACCAAAAATTAATTATTTATTTATTTATTTATTTATTTATTTATTTATTGGGATGTAACAACACTTTCGACAGCCAGGGTCACCTCTTGTCGGCCAGTTTTATGGGTGGAGGAAGCCAGAGTACCTGGAAAGAATCACCAAGCAATGGTGAGAAACTGCCTAACTCCTCAATGTACTAACTCCACACAAGCAGGGTTAGCATTGGTTGAAGAAAAGTGCACCACTGCCATGCAGTACACTGTAGTACAAAGTGCTACCATGTTACCGTGCCCCCATGTGGGCAATTGGGATTAAGCACCTTGCCCGAGGACATAATGCAGTTACCCCTTGTCCAGTGGGTGGATTTATCAAATCTTGTTTTGGATAAGGGAGCATTATTGTCTTCAACCAATGCTAACCCTGCTTGTGTGGATTTCACCATTGCTTGGTGGTTCTTTCCAGATACTCTGGCTTCCCCATTCTGTTGGGGATTGAACCATGGACCTTTTGGTTTGAAATACAATTCTGTAACCACTAAGTGTCTTAACTGGTAGAGTGCTGGAAGCGCATATTTGGGCTTTATTATGAAGAGCAGGTGCTTCAACTTAAAGGCATCATCTTTGCTTCATGCTACCTTTGAAGTTAAATAACTTTGTCTGTTGGGATTTGTCTTGTTACAAATCATGATAGAGTGCCCATAGGCAATCTCTCATGAATTGTAACAAGGTAAAGATGCATGAACAAATTTAACCAAGAACACAATGCAGTTACCGGTGGTTAGGATTTCAACTAGGGACCAGCCGTGAGGCCGACTAGGGCGAGTATGTCGCCCTTCTAAGACCAAAGTCGCCTAGAAAAATAGTCGGGGCGTTTACAAGTTGCCCTCTAAAAATTGGCCAAAATGAGGAAAGACTGAACTGAGTAATCCGAGGTTTACATAAAAACGATTATTTTCAAGAATCAAATGTGCTTGAGTGTGATAAATGGGCATTTTCTTTCGTGAAATAAGTGACCATTTATTTGAAATCACACGACAATCAATTTCCATTGTCGCTTATTGCGGATTTTTTATTTCTATTTTGTTTTGTTTCAGTGGGAGCTTCAAGAGTTGAAACGAAAATAGGTGACTTACGCGACTCAACAAAATAACCCAGTTTGAAAGTAGGTTACCTCGCTTAGGATGCCAAAAATGTGTACACAATGGACGTATTTTCTAACACTGTATTTTTATTTCATTTTGCTGACGACTGTTAACTGTTGGGCCTATTCCCAGAAAAACATGAAAAGAATTGAAACACATGAAAAAAAGCTTTGGTGATAACAAGAAAAGCTTTGTACAGGGCACAAGTGTGCATGTGAAGGATCTTGAAAAAGGGGTCCTCCTAAACTCCGGAATGACACGACATGACATGGAATGACACCGGAATGCCATAAAAATGATGCGGCATGACATTTATTTTACAAAATACTCGATCCCAGAATGTATTTTGTTTATTAACTAACAAATTACCTTCCAAGAAACCTTCTTACATCTGGTCCAGTTCACACTTTCAGACTTATGAAATTATTAGCTCAGTAGACTTTGGTGAAAGGCAACCACGGGAGGGTGCTGGGGTGATTTGCATGAAGAATAAGGGAGGGGTCATGAAGGTGAAGGTAGCAGTGGGGGATTTTCAATCAGTAATTACTTTGTGATTTTTTAACCTGGCATAGATGCATCATAGACAACTGGACCAGGATTAATCAGATGTTAACCCTTTACCCAATGCAGACAATTTCAAAATTTATTGTTTTAAATATCATTTTTTAAATTTTTAAAAAAAATGTCAACAAAATCATATCATGTGACTCCTCTTTGAAACGAGCTCGATGAGCTCGTTCCAAAGAGGGGTCACATGATATGGTTTTGTTGACATTTTTCGAAAAATAATATTTTTTCAGCTGCTGAATTTGCATATTACGTGGGCACTGGGCAGATGCGGGCAATTCTTTGGTTAAAGGAGGACCACAAGCTGAAAATATGAAGGGGCAGCAGGGGGTAGTACATAAATATTCTTAATTTTCCCCACTTGCCTGTGAAGTCTCCCAATTTGACTGCAGTCTCCCTATTTTTTCTGGTGGGAGACATGAAGTCTCCCTAAAATTCCCCCCCTAGGCTGGTCCCTGATTTCGACCTTTCAGTTTGAAGTTCAGTGATCTAACCACTGAGCCACTGCACTCCCTAAATTTCACTATTATTCCATGTTCAATAAAGCCTGGACATAAGCAGACTATCATCTTCAGAATAAGGTTCCCAGAGGGTGAATTTATTTGTTGATGCTATCCTGCACAGCAGTTTACCCTCTGTGAACCTCAATCTGAATCAAGGTCCCAAGCCTAAACAGAAAGAGGTACCGAGAGGATAAACTGGCCCGCCGTATGGGATAGCATCAGTAAATTCACCCTCTGGGTACCTCATTCTGCAAATGACAGATTGCTTATTTCCAGGCTTGTTTACAATAAATGCAAGTACTTACGCATAACAAAGTATTAACAGAATGCTTAAACACATGCAAACAGAAAACAGTTGTATGCAGATTTTTTCTTGAAGTATACCAGTGGGTGGATTATCAAATCTTGGTTTGGATAAGGGAACAGTTATTTATTTTCTGGTTTCTTTTTTCAGGAATTCCAGTTGAGTGAAGATTATAATCGAATGAACCATCTTCGAGACTATTTAGGTATGTATAAATCTAGTTGGGGAAAAAATACTTTAAAGTTGGGTGGTATTGAAATGTCAAGTTCGGTTTTGGTATTTTTTAAATGATTTACCTCAGTATTAGTATAGTATTCGGTGTCAACAATGTACATGTACCGGTACTCACACTGATACCAATATCAGATGGTATTTTTGGTATACATGTACTACTTTGGTTACTGTTTTACAGCAGACAAAGTGTCAGAAGTGTTGGAAGCAACATGGGGATTTGCCATCAGTTATTTGATGTAACAAAAATGCCGAGAGAAAATACCCCTTGGGTATTTTCTCTTGGCTTCTTTGTTACATAAAATGACCGGTGGTGAGTACCTTTAGAAATACGTAGTCCATGAGCTTTCCTTGTCATGAATTTTCAGTAATGTTCTGTTGTTTGTCCTTTTATTTTTTAATGAATGTCGGGAGTATTTTTCAAAACTGAAAAGTTCGGTATTTTGAGATTCTCTCGGTACGGTAAATCGGTATTGGTTCGATACGATACCAAACAGTATTTATGGTAAACTGTTCATCTCTAAAATACATTTGCTTATCTCAAGCTGTCTCATCTATGTAGAAAAAGTGTATGCCAGGAAAGAGTACTGTTTTGTTTAAAGTTAAACACTTACAGAGAGAGTTTACACCCAGTCGATAACTTAAATTCTGTGAAGAATAAAAAAATGTTTTCTTTTTGCACAAAAGGTTCATCTGTTTGCCTTTAAAAAGTGCACTCATCAAGTCCAGAAAAGATACATTTTACCACCATTTCTTCGGTACTGGCATCGGATATGTTCACAAACCAGAAAAAATGGTAAATACATGTAACAAGGCATGATATTTGTTCAAATTAAGTCCCTGGAGTCATACTTGGACTCCCTATGGGAACCATGATTTCAATTTAGTGCAATATGTGAAATATTCTTTAAAAATCCTCTTCTTCAGATCTACCAGTGAGACTCTTCTGATATTTGTTACGTCGCGACCTTAGGAAGTTCAAATTCAAGTTTGTTCAAATTAAGTCCCCTGGGTCATATTTGGACACCACATGGTATCCAAAATTTTAACAAAATGCAAAATAAAGACTATTCTTTAAAAAATCTCTTCACATCCACAAGTCAGATTCTGACAGAGCAAATTGTGATAAACTTTAGTTAGATGTAAATATGAGTACATAAGATTAAAGTTTGCTCAAATGGGGGCGATCAGGCCACTTGAGCTGCCATCCCACCCCCTTAGAGGGGAGGGTAATCTCAGAGGGTCCATTGGGCAAAATTACATTTTTTGCTTGAGAAGGAGATTTGGAGGGTTTTGAATAATTTCATGAACAGCAATGAACTTTCACCCTGTTAGGTGGGTGTGTGTGTGTGTGTGGGGGGGGGGGGGGGGCATGGGGAGGGGGGCAGAGAAGAGAGAGTGAGAGATGGTGCCCTGGGAGATATTTTTTCTCTTTGCTTCAGAATATGTTTTGAAGTGGTTTGAGTGATTTTACACCAAAAAAAAAATCACCCCACAGATCCTAGCTAAAATAGATTAACTATATTAACATGCAGATGATGAATGTGGCCCTAAATCCTTCTTTAAGCAATTTTATCAGGCGAATCATTAACCCTTAAGGGCCTGGACATGTGTCCTGAATTCTCACCAGCCCACAGCCTATTTTCTTCCAGTGGCTTAGCAGTGATGTCTAGTTAGGCAGCCAAGACTTAACTAGAAACCACTGCCAGGCTTGTCATTTTGAGGCAGGCGATCGCCCCAGGCTGCAGAGTTCAAAATTCTGTGGACGGTAAACATCTGCCCAACCCCGATTTCTGTGGCCCATTAATTCAGTCGAAGGCACCTCAAAATCGGCCACCTCCAACAGCAATTTTCGCAGATTGAAGGAGATACATGTAACAAAAGCGCAGTTTGTGAAGTTTGTAGTATGTCGTCAACGCAATCACCCAGAGAAGTAAATACCTTTCCAAATATACATTACCGTACAGACCCGTCAGTTAGCCCACTTCCGTGGATAAGCCCACCCCCCAACTTTCAGAAAAACGTACTTAATTGGAAGACACCCCAAAATAAGCCCACCACAGATTTTCCGAGATTATTTTTCAGGTACATATGTGAAACACGAACTGGTAAGTTGAACCAACGACGGGGATTTCCCAAGTTACCAATCAAAATAAAATGTTAATTATTTTGTTGATATTTTCGTTTTATTCATTTACCACAATAACATTGCGCCCTAAATAAAATTTTATAATCATATCGACGTGTTGCTTTATTTTTTTTTTGCAGCTGGATTAAAAGTCCCAAAACATATTTTGTGTTGTCAATTTTATTTATCCACTCTGCTCAGATCCTTTATATTTAGAAATGAACGGGAAATTCCCAGCTCATAATTAATTATTCCAAACAGAATGGCCACCCAGGTATCGGGTTTTTAATTGTTGGAAAATGAGTTGTTTGGTTATCTGAAGCAGTCATATTAAAAAGGCGCTTCAAAAAAAGAAATATAACTTCGTACCTTCATTTTAATATCCACTTTGTCAAATATGAATTGAAAAGCTGTTTGAAAACAACACACATGTGAAGCCATTTTTGTATTAACAATGGGGAGTCTCAATTCACACCACGGCGGTCCGATTAAATATAGCTTGTTTTTTTTAAAAGCACGCCCATGTGCTTTTATTTACGTTTCATGTTGTGAGTGTTTGTGTAACAGTGCGACTTGAAATAAAGATCAGAAAGTTTTGTGGTCTTTGATACTGTGTACAGAAGAGACAGGTTTATAAATAAATATGGTTATCAGCCTTCCAAAGTCATAAGTAAATTAGTTGTTGTTTTTGAATCATGTCGTCCATACGTAATCGCTATACATTGGAAACAAAAATTAAAGTAATTGAATGGCATCGTCAGAATGGTGAAAATCAAGCTAAAACTTCCAAACAATTTAACGTGGACCGCAAACAAATTCGCCTGTGGAACCGGGATTTTGATAAATTTAAAATGACACCCAAGTCAGCAGCTTCAGTTAAGAAATCTCTCAACACAGGAAAAGAGCCATTGTCGATTGAACTTGACCAGGTTGTGTTTGACTGGTTGTGTGAGGAGAGGGAGGCAGGTAGGCCTGTTTCAAATTTTATGCTGCAAGGAAAGGCCAGAGAGGTTGCAGCTCGTCTGAAACTTCAGGGGTTTAAAGGCTCGAATGGATGGCTCAACAGGTGGAAGAAGAGATTTAGCATCGGCATTCGTAGAGGGACGAATGATTCTCAAAAAGTACCTGCAGATTTTAAGGAGAAAATCGAAACATTCCACACATCAATTAAAAATCTGAGAGTGAAAAATGACTATACATTTCATAACATGGCAAATATGGATCAAACAATGGTATGATTTGACAGTGCTCCGAGTTACACCAATTCGATCAAAGGCGAAAAAACTGTACGGATCAGTAATACTGGGGCTTCAAAAAAAGGTTGTACGGTTGCGTTATGTGCTCGTGCCAATGGCTCCAAGTTGCCCGCCTACATAATTTTCAAGGAGCGCAGTGGATCCTTAAGCGCCAATATTTTATCAAAACTGAATATACCTGACAATATAAGAATTTCTTCAACGATGAATGGCTGGATGACTGCAGAAGAAGTTAGAAAATGGATTAAAAGAGTCTGGGGCAACAATGAGGATGATGTCGGGCGATTACTTGTTTTGGACACATACAGGCCTCATTATACGCCAGAAACTACTGCAAGTCTGGAAAAAAGGGACACCGATATAGTTTTAGTACCTGGAGGTGAGGATGTTTCTTAATTCATGCCTTATAATTTACACTTGACACAATGGGAGTGATGCGCTAAAGTGGTAATCAACAACTAAAATTGTAGCGACTTTCAAATTTGATGGACTAATTGTTTATTATTTCATTATCGCATCATTCGCATCGTGTCACAGTACCGGTGTTTTAATTATTATTTTAATATTGTTTTTAGTGTAAACCTGTGCCCCCCCCCCCCCCCCACGCTTGTTAAACATGGTGATGTACCGTAGCGAATATTATTTCTAGGCTCAATTTGAGCCCCCCCCCCCCCCCCCCCGTATTTGTTATACACGCTGATGTGCCATAGCGAATATTATTTCTAGTGTCACATTTGACTCAATGGGAGTGATGCGCTAAAGCGATAATCAACAACTAAAATTGTAGCGACTTTCAAATTTGATGGACTAATTGTTTATTATTTCTCTATCACATCATTCGCATCGTGTCACAGTACCAGTGTTTTAATTATTATTATATTAATAGTGTTTTTAGTGTAAACCTGTGCCCCCCCCCCCCCCCCCACCCACGCTTGTTAAACATGGTGATGTATTTATTATTTATTGGTGTTTAAGGTCACATACTTATGCACAATGACTAATCGTGACCATGACAGTTTTACGGGTGGAGGAAGCCGGAGTACCCGGAGAGAACCACCGAGCAATGACGAGCAGCTGTCAGCTCTCCAATATCGTAACTCTGAACTCTGCACCGCAGCACAGGCAGGTTAGATTGGTTGAAGACATGCGCACCATCGACGTGCAGTACGCCTCAGTACACAGCGTCATCGTGCCCCCATGCAGGCAATCGGGGTGAAGTGTCTTGCTCAAGGACACAACGCGGTTGCCACAGGTGGGATTCGAACCGAGGACCTCTCGGCTTGCAGCCTGCACCTCTACCAACTGAGCCACCGTGCCCCAACATGGTGATGTACCGTAGCGAATATTATTTCTAGTCTCAACTTGAGCCCCCCCCCCCCCCCTCCCCGTATTTGTTATACATGCTGATGTGCCATAGCGAATATTATTTCTAGTGTCACATTTGACTCAATGGGAGTGATGCGCTAAAGCAGTAATCAACAACGAAAATTGTAGCGACTTTCAAATTTGATGAACTAATTGTTGATTATTTCTTTGTCGCATCATTCGCTTCGTGTCACAGTACCAGTGTTTTAATTATTATTATTATATTAATATTGTTTTTAGTGTAAACCTGTGCCCCCCCCCCCCCCCCCCCCCCACACACACACACACACACGTTTGTTAAACATGGTGATGTACCGTAGCGAATATTATATTTCTAGTGTAATGGTGATGTAGGCCTACCATAGGTACCATAGCGAATACAATTTCTAGTATAAATGTGAGCCGTAAGAGCACCCCCCCCCCCCCCACCTTGTATATCATTAACAGTGTCTTTAATAGGAAATTACGTCTTTTTTTAGGATGCACGCCTCTGGTACAGCCAATGGACACCCACATCAATCGGGTATTTAAAATGAAGTTGAAAGAGTTGTGGATCCACTGGTTTCGAGATGCAAAAAAAAATAAAAATGGAAATTATATTCAGCCATCCAGGCAAGACGTCATCAACTGGGTCAGCACGGCGTGGGAAACAATTGATGAAACGACAATAATTAAATCTTTCTTGAGCTGTGGAATAAGTAATGCGTTGGATGGGCAACAGAATAAAAAAATGTGGTTTGACTGACATTGGAAAGGTTACAGTTGAAAGTGAGGCAAACACATGCTTTGAACAACAAACAAATTGTGACAGTGATGGTGAGGTTGAACTTGGTGTGCGTTTCCCTGAGGATGGGGGAGACTCAGATGAAGATGTTGACTTTGAGGGGTTCGATGAATGTGGAAATATTGTTTTGTAATTGAACTGAAATGAACAGTGATAATAATCCGGTGCAAGTGTGTTTTTAGTTTAGTTTTCAATTTCTGTTATTTCGAGCATGATTGTAAAGGATGGGGCACAGATGACGACTTCACGTTCGAATCATTAAAAAACTAAAAACTGATATTTTTACACTGTACCAATGACCCAGACATAGCTGGTGCTAACTCTTAAAATATAGGGCCAAACACAAATTTTGCCCCCCAATCCCCAAAATTTGCATCTAAAACTAAAGAAAACATGTCCTGAAAGGCCCTCCACACTTCGCCCCTACTGCGCATGCGCAGTGTCAAGGACGTTCCGAAATTGGCGCCATTTATCATTCTAAGTTTGGCCCTTCATCAGTTAACATCTGACTGATCTTTGTGCTTTTAAATCTCAGTTTAAATGATGCCAGACACATAAATATTAGTGAAATGGTGATTCTAAGGAGGATAGAAAAGGAGGAGAGGAAAAGAATGTGTGACAGAATATTATCAGGGCTGTAACTTAAAATTTTTTAATGAAATTATGTTAAGTTACCTATTTTCAAGGCAGCAGCCATTTTGTTGTCATTCTGATTATTTAGTTACACTTTTTTTTCAAGTGTTTTTCCTCTCTCCCTGTCCTTTAAGTTCCCCCTTGCTATTCTCCCATGCTTTTGGCATAGTTTATGTAATTATTATTACTAAAATTTCTTGGGAGTTTTAGCTTAATAACAGAATGAATTCTGTTCTTTCCCCATGTTTACGTCTTCACCTACGGGTGGTTAGGCGTTGTGTTCTGCATCTACCATCTGATGTTCTGCAGTTTCTTCCCTGGAAGTCTCTGTTTTGCATCAGATGGTGTATTTTTGGTAACTGATTTCGGGCCTGGGTGCCTGGAGTCTTATTTTAGTGTTTTTACACTCATTGTTTACATTTACAACAGCCCTCTGTGTGAGGGGGGGATTTCTAAATAATAATATCTTTATGTTATTTTAATCATAACTAGATACATTATTATTGTTCGTAAGTGTTGAATAAATTGTTTAAAATATTTTTAAAATTTTTTTCCACACTTAGGCTTGGGATCCATTGGGGCTCAACGTTACTTTTCAGAAACATGGGCTGTTCTGAAAAAATATTTTTTCAAAATATTTTGATTTCAATTATTTTTTCTATATTAATGGATCATATTATTATTATGTATTTTGCCAGGGGTTAGTGCGAGTACCAAGACTTGTTTTCTTTTCACATTGAAAGGATATTGATCAATTGTTTTAAGAGGAAGTCTTCCTCTGACCTTATTATCATTCTATATGTGGTCAGTGTACTCGCATTAACTCCTGTTCTGTATCGTATGATTTCGATGACAATATGGGAAGCGTATGTCACGGTATGTTGTTGGGGATTTGGACACTCCGGTCCTTTCCCCGCAGGGTCACTCTACTTTATCAATTTCTATTTCAGACGATCAAGATTAGGGTGATGTATCTGTGATGTCTTCCAACAGTGTGCCTCCGTCGTCACAATTAATGAAGGGCTAGCGGAAAAGTGCTCATGTAATACGCCAATTGCCTAAGAGGACCCTAGTAGGTTCGACGGCCTTTGACGTCCGCTAGCTCGCCCGGTGTAGCGTCCATTCACCGAATGGTTCAGCAGCCGGGTTCGTCCGTTGCGGTCTAGAAGGAATTTTGGGGTGATGCGAGCACTATAAAATTAACTTAATGCACACCCAGTGACGGCGGATCGGAGGGAGAACGGAGGAAGCCTTTATCCGGTTCATAGCTCGTTCCGGTCCATCCGGACGGCAAGCGAGAGAGGCCCCTCTCTCGTTCAACAACATCTGGCCCCAGATGTTGTGGTACAAATGTGTCGCTAGCGGAGCATACGTCCGTCGCTCGGGACGCTCCGTTGTATAGGCAGTCCGCTGAGACTGCTAAGGCTTCCTCTTCTCGTCAGCGCACACGACCGCACCTTGGCTGCGTGACCGCCGATATATTACCAGCTTCGCCGATCAAGGATTCTTCGGCGACCAGGTCACACCATCCGGCAGCCAGGGATTCGAGACCGATGGACTCCGGACGTTCGCATAGGAAGTATGCGGGAGCCATCTGATGCGGAGCTGCCCTCGGCGAAGCAGCGATAGACTGCGCCTCCGCAGGTCTCGACGCCGGACATTCTTGTGCACATAGCACAGCTTATCGCAGCATCCCAGCAGCCGACAGAAACGGTGTCGGATCGAGATTTATCCGACAGCGCTGGGTCGGTAGCCGGGGACTCGAGGCCTGCAGACTCCGGACGTTCGCATAGGAAGTGTGCGGGAGTCAACGTACACGGAGCTTCCAGCGGCAATGCATCGTAAGTCCGCTACTGCACAGGCCTCGGGAACGGACGTGCTTTCCTTAATAGCACAGTTTATCGCAGCATCCCAGCATCAACTGAATCTGTCGCATATATTTTATCCGACGATGCTGGGTCGGGACGCTCCGCGGAAGCGGGTACGGACGTCCGAAAGTTTCATCCGGTTCGACGGGATACCGAAAGGGATTCGGAGGATTTCAAGCTTTCCCTTTCGGAACAACATATGCTGCGATGCCGGATAAGAAACCGATAGCGTCGGTGGACTTAGAAATTTTTGGTTCGGTTCAGGGACTTCGTCCCTCAGTTCCGACATATTCCAATAATGTCACACAAACTTTCGAATTATTGTACGACGCTATATATATTATTATTTTATGCTTGCTATCCAAGCATTTCTGGTTTCTTGTTCGAAGAATTATGGAGATGTCTTTCAAAAGTGTGCCTCTGTCGTCATAGTTAATGAAGAGTTAGTGGCAATAAGTGCTCATGGAATATGTCTATCGCTTACGGAGTGACATTCACTAGCTCACCCGGTGTAGCGTACATTCATCGAATGGTTCGGCTGCCAGGTTCGTCCGTTGCGGTCTAGGAAGGAGATTTGGGTGATGCGAGCACTTTAATTACTTTAGTACTCACCCAGTGACGGCAGATTGAGGACAGATCGGAGGAAGCCAACAACATAGGGGACCGCATGTTGTGGTTCAGATATTTTACATTCGGAGCATATGTCCGTTGCTCGGGACGCTCCGTTATATTGACAGTCCGAGAGACTGTCTTTAATGCTTCCTCATCCTCACAGCAGGGCACACGACCGCACATTGGCTACGTGACCTCGAGTATCCGATCAGTTTCGGCATTCAGTGATTCCACAGCGAATAGGTTGCGCCATCCGGTAGCCAAGGGACACGAGGCCTATACACTCCGTTCGCTCGCATATTGGAAGTATGCACGGGGTAACGATCTCGGAGCTTCCTGCGGCAATGCATCGTAAGACCGCTGCTCCTCAGGCCTCAGTGACGGACGTGCTATCCGAGTTAGCACAGTTGTTTCGCAGCATCCCAGCAATTGACAGTTTCTCGGTCGAATCAGGAATTATCCGACGGTGCTGGGTCGGTGCGGTCCGCGGTTGCATCAAGCTACGGACGACCGAACGCTTTATAGGGTCCGACAGGATGGCGAAAGGGATTCGAAAGATTTCGAGTTTTCCCTTTAGTAGTATCGGAAGATGCCTTTCATATCTTCTGGCATTTCTTCCAGTGATTATTTTTCGGACTTCATTGCTGCGATCTTGGATAAGAGACTTATAGCGTCATTGGACTCGGATTTTTCGTTCGGTACAGGGACTTTGTCCCTGACTTACCGACGCAGTCCAATATTGTCATTACAACATGTGTTTTATTTTTCGACGCTATATATTTATATATATATACTAGCCTGCTACTAAGCATGATAGTTTAGTTTCTTGTCCGCGTGGCTCATTTCTGCCATTTTATCTTTTTTACATATAGTTTATTTTGGCAGAGCAGGGCATACCGAGAGTTCATACGCGTCTAGACGGTGTGATTAAAGACTGCATATATATTCTTTTTCGCCGTTTATGTCTTTTCCAATTTCAATGTTGGGAAAGACATTATGTATAGTAGACTTAACTTAGACGCTTTATTATACGTAATCCGCCTTACTGAGGCTTTATCATTACGTCTTCAAGAAAAGATTTACGGGATATTATTTTCAATGTAATTTCTTTTGAGGGCAGTAGTTTGTTTACGTATAACTCCGCCCTTCAGTGGCTGATTGGAGTTGGTTAGACGTGATGCAGCCATAGCTACATCCACGCGTGGATAGTAGGTTAAGAACTCTCTCAGAGTCGCTTCGTTCTCGGAGGAGCTTCTCTTCGACGGCAACTTTCCGGCAATCCATGAATTGCTTGATTTATACATTCTCTTGTCTATCTAGTGTTACAAGAGATTCAGACTGGGGCAAACATTCGGTGGTTGACTCAGAGTGTGCCGCCGCAGTTGCCGGACCCGAGTGTGGCTGTTATGACGGTTGCCAGTCAAACAGATTGGGATATATAGTGATCCCTACGGATTCGAAGTGCCAGGGTCTTTGGGTTCCGCAGTCTTTTAGCTATCAGTTTAACTTCCGCGGAATAATGTTTTTTAGGCTTGCTTTATGTCATTGCATGAACATTATTCAGAAACGCATGCCCAAATTCCTGTCCTTTAATTCGACAGTAGTGGCGTATCTCCGGAACCAGGGAGGCACTCTTTCGTTTCCGTTATTCAATTTAATGGAAAGAATCCGTCTGTTGGTTATAGTACACCAAGTTCAGTTTTGGTCCGTCATATTCTGGGTCGTCTGATTGTTTTATCGCACTCCCGTTCTCTTACGGGTCGCTTGTTGCTGTCAGAATGGACTCTCAACAAACAAGTATTCATTCAGATTTGCTATCTATGGGAGCGCCCAATGATGTTTTATTTATGACACAGCTTGCTAATAAATTGCAGACATATGTGTTGGCTTGTCCAGATCTCTGAGCTAATACTGTTAACGCTCTATTGATCTATAGGACGGAATGATAGGATACGCGTATCCTCCGGCGCTGTTGTTTTAGCAGGTATTGCTAAGATAAACAACCACAATACATTTCTGTTGATAGCATCTCTATCTTCACAGAGATCATGAGTAATTTACTCTCTTGTCTACTGTGGATCTTAACGTGAAATCTTCCTCTATGTGAGGATCTTTTTTCACTGGGTAAATCGTGTCATCTTTATCACAACCAGCAAGGTCGCAACCTTCATGTATTCCGTTGTGTGGTCCGTATTGCATTGTAAGCACTCTACTGGACGAGCTTTGGACGCGATTTCTTACTATAGGAGATCCTCTTCTTCGCTATTCTATGCGATTAAAGTGGAGGCTCTTCCGTCGTGGTGTAGGGATCATTATGTTCATATGGTTGATCCCTCCATACTACTCATTGCTATTTTTTAGTATACTTGTTTCACAAGATTTACTGCAGCCTGTTGTTATTTAGGTTATAGGTTTATGTTACCTCATACCTATGCACTCTACGATAGTTTACAATTGAGTCTTTTGTCTCTTTATCTAAGTCAGTTAGTAACTTTTTGATAAATAGACTTAGAATCTTTAGATTAAATTCCTATACGGATTTTAACTTCGGTTCTTATTTAGCTAAGTAATCATTTGAGCCTCTGGAAACAGTAGTTTTCAAATTCTGACCTTTTAGACAGTAATTCTGTTGGTTTCTCTTTTACTGTAGAGTCAGTGAGTTTCATGCACTATCGATGGATGATTTTCACTTTCATAGTTTCGGAATCAATACTTCCGTTACTATTTAGGTTGGATTGTTGCATAAGAGTTAGGCTCCTATTATCCGGAACCTATTATTTTAAGGTCCTTCCGTCTTCGTATGGGCATAGGCCTTTACTCTTTCCGGGTACAGTTTATGTATTTATAAACAGATATCTGTTTATTACAAGGGCGTAAGCTTCTTCTGTCTTTGATGTCTAGTAGAAGGACGTTATGCTCCATTTTATTGTTAATGGATTCTATTAACTAGCGTACTGCTTATGGTATATCATTGGCTTAGCAGTTGTGCTTAAGATTTCGGCTCATGAAGTAAGAGTTCTTCTACTTCTTGGGCTTACATTAATAGTGTTG
Organism: Pictodentalium vernedei; assembly: GCA_031216915.1. Classification (NCBI taxonomy): domain Eukaryota; kingdom Metazoa; phylum Mollusca; class Scaphopoda; order Dentaliida; family Dentaliidae; genus Pictodentalium; species Pictodentalium vernedei. The sequence continues at coordinate 74,842,608 of CM062290.1, read as the reverse complement.
CTATTATAGATTTTTGAAGGCTGCTCATTGCGCTCAGCCATCCATTCATGAATTTTATCTCAGAAATATCGAGTCCATTTCTGGAGGCCTCTATTGTTAGGTCTATTATCTACTGCTCAGAATGTCATTCACTTAACAGTTGCTACTATAGCTAGGTAGGCTGTCTGTTTCGGCAGTGTCTCCGTTCGGCTGCCCTCTTCGCTCTGGGCTATTTGACCCAGGGCAAGAAAAAGGGGGGGGGGGAGGGTGTTCCCTTGGGTCACCTGTTTTTACTATGAAAACAAGGGGATACCTTCTCCGGAGTTAGTAATTCTGAGCTGTTATTGGGATGGTTGTTAGTGAGAAGTTTAAGTTTATAAAATTCATTCAAGTCTTAGTTTTTAAAGTATAGCTTTTGAATATTGCATATGTCAACGGACATGATTATGCAATTCTCACACTCTTTTAGGAGTATAAGAGTCTCTATTCTCTAGACTTACTTTATTATTGGCTTACTTTAAAAATTATTAGTATAAGGATTATTGGATATTAATAGAGTACATGGATGTATGAAGCTCAATTTTTAGAAGGTGTTGTATCTTTCTAATTTATCATAAATAAGAAAGATACATATAAGGCCTATTACTTCTTTTCCCTACAGGGGATGACTCTATTTTATTTTATTGAGCGTATTCCATTTTGCTCTATGTCCTTGGCCCTCCAGCCTTTTTACTATTCAGCTATGTCTGGGTCATTGGTACAGTGTAAAAATGTTAAAAAATTTATAGTAATTTATATATTTTTTATACTTACCAATGACCCAGACGGGGATGGCTCTCCCAGGAGTTGGGAACTCTTGCCTCCCCGCTGAGTACATAGCGCTTACCAGGCACTGGTTATTAGAATGATAAATGGCGCCAATTTCGGAACGTCCTTGACACTGCGCATGCGCAGTAGGGGCGAAGTGTGGAGGGCCTTTCAGGACATGTTTTCTTTAGTTTTAGATGCAAATTTTGGGGATTGGGGGGCAAAATTTGTGTTTGGCCCTATATTTTAAGAGTTAGCACCAGCTATGTCTGGGTCATTGGTAAGTATAAAAAATATATAAATTACTATAAATTTTTTAACTTTTTAAGGAAAATAATAAAGTATCTCTTGGTTGTGTTAAAGGAATTCTGTATTATTTATCTTTAATCATTCAGTTTTTAGGGGTTTTAATGACTCGAGCATGGACGAAATTACCACGATTATTCAATGTTTTCATTCTTCGCAAGTGTTTGTTTATAATTTTAAAAATAGAAATAGGTACCACGTGATTTCCAATCTTTCACTTAGTTTCATTACCCGGTACATGTATTCATGGTTACGCATCAAGTTGTCATAATTTTGAAACATGATCCATGAAATAAAATACATTTTATATTTCCAGCACTGATAAACGTATCAGTACTAGAAATATAAAATGTATTTTATTTTATATTTTACCCTCGAAAAGTCAACAATATCATTCACTGACACCGAGTCAGCCTAAAAAATAGTTCTAAATCAACCACGTGTGTTTTCGTCAGTTTCAGCTTATTTTGTCTCGATTTGTAAATATTATTTTTGTCATTTTCTCCGTTAATTTTTATTTTTTAACAAATGGAATAGTGGATCTGAAACAAAGAAATAAACAACTCAGAAATGTATGTGCATTTTTATTTTATTTCTTCACAAATAACATTACCCCAAACAAACGGGGTGATCAGTCACTCAAATTGACCTCCTACTGAACATCGTACACTTGGTTTTCTCCGTAAATAAGCCCACCCCCAATTTTTCTATCAATTTTTTTCACATGTCCCCTGGGCTTACTGACTGGTACTTAATTACACAAACCATGTACAGTACGTGGAGAGTGTATTATCACTAAATCACCCGCAGAGTGGAAATTCCACCCAAGCAATAATTGCAAATTTGTTGCAAAGCATAACAAGCACAGGTAAAGTTTAAACCATGCACCTCCGGGTTAAACCCGGAGGTCCATTGGCAGAAACATTGCTTCTGTTTTTTATCCATATGTATAAAATTTGAAAGTTATAGTTTTGGTGATAACTCCACTCCATGGATGATTTAGTTACAATCCACTCTCCACATACTGTACCTTAAAATGATATTAGTTGTCTACCCATCAGGCTGAAACAAAATGGCCCCACAAATCATAAATGACCCTCCTGGGGTCATTTTATATAAACCCAAAATGGCCATCCTGTGGTGATTTGAGGCGAACCATAACAACCCTCCTGCAATTTTCAAAATGACAAGCCTGCACTGCCTACCTAATTGGTCTGTTGTCAACAGGACCTCCTCATGATGGCATGTTAAGGATGCCTGTTCTGAGGTCAGAAATAAGCTCCCTAGAGTTATAGAGCTCCATGGGGCCTCTTTTCATGAAAGTAAAACAAAAAAAAAATATGTGACAATTTTCTAAAATTTTTGAAGCTTTAAATTAATTCTTTTTATTGTTACAGCTCATCAAGGCAGAATTTACAGCTTGAAGTTTAATTTGAACTGTGAATGGGTACTCAGTTGTGGAAAGGACAAATACTTCCAATGGCATTGTTCAGAGACAGGAAGAAGACTAGGGGGATACCAGACTAACTCCTGGTGTATTTGTTTAGAGTATCTTTTTTCATCAATTTAAAATGAATTAGTTTTGCTGTGATTTGGAATGATGAAAAATGCAGAGATTTTCAGGTAGACATAAGAAAATTCCATGATGTGGTGAAAGCATGTTAATAGTGTGTCCTCGTGGAGTTTTGGTTGCCTCCTGTTTGACTGCTCATGTCTGACAGGAAGGTGGACATTGGTTGGCCCTTCCTATTCAGTTTAGTATAGACATCAGGCAGACATTTCTGATGTCTAAGGTCTCACCTAGAGAACAAGCTAGATTTGTTCATTTTCAAAGAGAAATAGGATTAGAAGTTAGGGCACTTGTGTTAGTTTGGTAGTTATACTTAGAAGTAAAATTTAGTAAGAAATTTTAACTTTTAGACTACTTAACATATATGTAGCTGTAATATTTTTATACTGTACCAATGACCCAGACTTAGCTGCTGGTGCTAACTCTAACAAAACCAGGGCCAAACACAAATTTTGCCCCCCAATCCCCAAAATTTGCATCCAAAACAAAAAGAAATCATGTCCTAAAGGACCTCCATACTACGCCTCTACTGCGCATGCGCAGTGGCGCAGACGTCCCGAAATTGGCGCCAATTATCATTCTCTGTTTGGCCCTTCATCAGTCAACATCTCACTGATCTTTGTGCTTGTAAATCTCAGTTTAAAGGATGCCAGACACGTAATTTTGGGAGAAAATGTGATTCTAAGGAGGATAGAAGGAGGAGAGGAAAAAGAAGTGACAAAAATAATCAGGGCTGTACTTAAAATTTTTTGATGAAATTATGTTAAGTTGCCTATATTTTTATACTGTACGAATGACCCAGACTTAGCTGGTGCTAACTCTAACAAAACCAGGGCCAAACACAAATTTTGCCCCCCAATCCCCAAAATTTGCATCCAAAACAAAAAGAAATCATGTCCTAAAGCACCTCCATACTACGCCTCTACTGCGCATGCGCAGTGACGCAGTCGTCCCGAAATTGGCGCCAATTATCATTCTCTGTTTGGCCCTTCATCAGTCAACATCTCACTGATCTTTGTGCTTGTAAATCTCAGTTTAAAGGATGCCAGACACGTAATTTTTGGAGAAAATATGATTCTAAGGAGGATAGAAGGAGGAGAGGAAAAAGAAGTGGCAAAAAATAATCAGGGCTGTACTTAAAATTTTTTGATGAAATTATGTTAAGTTGCCTATTTTCGAGGCATGGGCCTCTTGTTGTCATTCTTGCTAATTGTTGCACTGCTTATTCAGTGTTTCCTCTCCCCTAGCCTTCTAAAGTCCCCCCTGGCAATTCTCCCATGCTTTTGGCATATTTTTGAGAAATTTCATTTCTAAAATTTCCTGGGAGAGTTGCTTGGTTACAGAATGTTTTCTGTTATTTTCCCCATAGTTACGTTTTCACCCATGGGTGTATAACGTTTGTTTCCGGGCCAGTTTTTTCAGTGCCTGGAGTCATGTTTTCTAGTGTGTTTACACTGTTTGTTTTCATTGGCAACAGCCTTTTTTGAGGGGGGCTGTTTGCCTTTGTGGTAGTTTATCTCATTATAAGATACATTTATATTATCCGAAAGTGTCTCATTAATTATTTTATATAAATTTAAAATTTTTGACCACACTTTGCCATCGGATCCATCGGGGCTCAACGTTACTTTTCAGCAACTTGGGCTTCTCTGAAAAAATATTTTTTCAAAATTATTTTGTTTTGCAATTGTTTTTTCATTTATTAATGGATCATGTTATTATGTATCTTTGTGTCAGGGGTTTTTGCGAGTAACTAGGACTTATTGTTGTTCTTTCACAATGAAGGGACGTTGTTCAAATTGTAATAGGAAGAAATCTTCCTCTGACTTTCATGATCATTGTATTAATTGTAGTCAGTGTTCTCGCATTAATCCCTGTCCTATATGTGAACATTGGGATGAGAAACATTGGAAACGTGTGTCACGATATGTTGTTTCTGGAGAAAGAGCGATGCCGGCTCTTTCTCCGCAAGGTCACTCTACTCTCTCAGTTTCTATTTCAGAGGAACCAGAACAGGGTGATGTTTCCATGTTATCTTCTTCAAGTGTGCGTCCGTCGTCACAAATGAATTCAGAGCTAGCGGCAAAAGTGCTCATGGAGATTAGACAAATGTCGTCCGCTAGCTCGCCCGGTGTAGCGTCCATTCACCGAATGGTTCGGCAGCCGGGTTCGTCCGATGCGGTCCAAGAGGAAATTTTGGGTGATGCGAGCACTATAAACATAATAGATGCACACCCAGTGACGGCAGATAGTAAGCGAGAACGGAGGAAGCCTTTTAGTCCGGTTCATAGCTCGTCCAGGTCCAGCCGGGCCGCGAGCGAGAGAGGTCCCTCTCTCGTACAACAACATCTGGGACCAGATGTTGTGGTACAAAATGTGTCGCAAGTGGAGCATACGTCCGTCGCTCGGGACGCTCCGTTGTATAAGCAGTCTGCAGAGACTGTTAAGGCTTCCTCTTCTCGTCAGCGCACACGACCGCACCTTGGCTGCGTGACCGCCGATATATTACCAGCTTCGCCGATGAAGGATTCTTCGGCGACCAGGTCACACCATCCGGCAGCCAGGGATTCGAGACCGATGGACTCCGGACGTTCGCATAGGAAAAGTATGCGGGAGCCATCTGATGCGGAGCTGCCCTCGGCGAAGCAGCGAAAGACTCGCCTCCGCAGGTCTCGACGCCGGACATTCTTGTGCAGATAGCACAGCTTATCGCAGCATCCCAGCAGCCGACAGAAACGGTGTCGGATCGAGAATTATCCGACGGCGCTGGGTCGGTACGCTCCGCCGAAGCATCGGGGGCGGACGACCGGGAACATCGTGAGGTCCGACCGGATGGTGAAAGGGATACGGATGACTTGGAGCTATCCCTTTCGGAACAACATAAAGCTGCCGTGGACTTCATCCGGCACTTTCTCCCTCAAGTTGTTCCGTCGGGCCAGACTGCTGCGCTTCCGGACAAGAGAATTATAGCGTCATTGGACTCTTTGGTTTCTTGTCCGCTAATACTCTCAACCTGCCTTTCATTAATGCAAGGAATAAATTCGATATGGCAGGACAGGGTATACCGAGAGTTCCTCTGCGTATGGACGACGAGGCGGAAGACTTAGAGCTATCATTACCGTCGTCAGCTTCTATTCCAACCGCGGTGTTGGAAACAGCTATTGCGTTTAACAGAGCCAATTTAGATGCCTTATCTTACACAGATCACCTTACTAAGGCGTTATCACTGCGCCTTCAAGGGGAAGAGTTTCAGGATATACAATCCTCTTTAAGACTTCTTTCAAGGGCAGTAGCTTATTCCACGTGTAACTCCGCCCTTTCAGTGGCAAATCTGGAGTTGGTTAGACGTGACGCAGCCCTAGCTACATCCACACTAGTGGATTCTAAGGTGAAGAACTCTCTTAGAGTCGCTTCGGTCTCAGGAGAACTTCTCTTTGACGGCAAGCTTTCCGCTATTTATGATAAAATTAAAAAGAAAGCTAATGATTCTCTGTTGTTCAGATCGGCTCCTAAGAAGTCGGATACAGCAGACACGAATAAGACAGGCACTTCTGGGTCTAATGCGCCCAAGAGAGGTTCCTATAGAGGTTCCGGTGCGTCCTCTTGGTCTTATTCGAGAGGCCGTCAGGATAGCGACTCTCGTTCGGGACGTCCTTCAAGCCGGGACAATCGGTCGGACGCCCCGAGGTCGACGAGGCGAGGTGCGGGTCGTGGAAGACGTGGTTTCTCCTACCGCAGGCCTCGCAGGTCCAGGAGGTGATGGCTTAAACCTCTATCGCGTTCCGGTTGGCGGAAGGTTGTCGAGTTTTTCACAAGAGTGGGCGTCGATTACGGACGACCCTTGGGTGAGAGGAGTGACTTCGGAAGGTCTAAAGATATCCTTCAAACGAAAGCCTCCATTAACTCGAAGTCCAAAGTGGACTCATCTTCCGTCAAATCCACAGAAAAGAGACGCTCTGTTATCAGAGGTGCAGTCTCTTTTAATGAAGAACGCGGTAGAGGTCGTAGAAAACCAGGAATCTCTGGGATTCTACAGCCATCTGTTTCTGGTTCCGAAACCAGACGGCTCGTTCCGTCCAGTCATAGATTTGAACTGGATAAACAAGCTGATCGTCGCTCCGAAGTTTTATATGGAGACGATTCGATCGGTCAGAGCGAGTATTCGGGTGAACGATTATGCAACGAGCATAGATCTCAAAGATGCGTACTTTCACGTCATGGTACATCCGACATTCCGAAAGTATCTACGCTTTGCAGTCCTGGGAGTGGTGTATCAATTCCGGGCGATGTGCTTCGGATTGAATCTAGCACCCTGGGCTTTCACTCGGGTAATGAACTCGGTAATGATCTACTTCCGAGCTCATTCGTCTGCGGTAACGTCGGCCTACCTGGACGACATTCTTCAGAGGTACGGCAACGAGTTAACGCTTCAGAACGATGTTCAGAATCTTCTTCTATTGCTCCGACGTCTCGGTTTTATAGTAAACGAGGAGAAGTCGGATCTGGTGCCGTCCAAGTCATTCACTCATCTGGGAATGAGCTTCGAGACGCACATCAATCTCGTTCGTCTGCCGTTAACCAGAGCGAAATTAGTCAGTTGTTACGCTCGCTATTGTCTGCACGCAGACAAAGTCACGGCGAGAGAATTTATGAGACTGATAGGTCTGTGCGGAGCCGCCGTGGATCTCATTCTGATGGGGCGGCTACGCACACGTCCTCTTCAAATTTTCCTGACTCAGAATTGGAGTGTGAAAATTCATTCGCTCGATGTAGACGTTCTCTTGTCAGATCAAGTGAAACAAGAGATTCAGACTTGGGCAAACATTCAGTGGTTAACTCAAGGAGTTCCGCTGCAGTTGCCGGATCCGAGTTTTACCGTTATGACGGATGCCAGTCAAACAGGTTGGGGTGCATCATTAATCCCAACGGATTCGAGATGCCAGGGTCTTTGGGATCCGCAATTCCTGTGCAAGCACATAAACATCAAGGAAATGATGTCAATTTGGCTTGCGTTACGTCACTGGATGGACATTATTCACGATGCTCATGTCCAAGTCCTATCCGACAATACGACAGTAGTGGCGTATATACGGAATCAGGGAGGCACTCATTCAGTTCCGTTGTTCAATCTAACGGAAAGAATCCTTCTGTTTGCGTTAGAACATCACGTTCTTCTTTCGGTCCGTCACATACCGGGTCGTCTGAATGTGCTAGCAGACTCCCTTTCACGAAAGGGTCGCTTGTTGCCATCGGAGTGGACTCTCAACAAACAAGTATTCAATCAGATTTGCTACCAATGGGAACGGCCAATGATAGACTTATTTGCGACACATCTCAACAATCAGTTGCAGACGTATGTGTCTCCGTGTCCGGATCCAAGAGCATTTGCAGTAGACGCTCTGTCGATCCCTTGGGACGGAATGATAGGATATGCGTATCCTCCAGCGCCGTTAATTCAACAAGTATTGCTAAAGATAAAACAATCTCAATGCAAGATTCTGTTGGTAGCATCTCTGTCGCCACAGAGACCGTGGATAAATCTACTCAGGTGTCTGTTGTCGGACCTACCGCGGAAGCTTCCTCCACGAGAGGATCTTCTTTCGCAGGGGAAATCGCGCCAACTCCATCACAACCCGCAAGGTCTCAACCTTCACGTTTTTCCGTTGTGCGGTCCTTCTTGCATGGCAAGCACTTTACAGGACGAGCAGTGGACGCGATTTCTAACTGTAGGAGGACCTCCTCTTCGCTAAACTATGCGGCTAAGTGGAAGGTTTTTCGTCGTTGGTGTAGGGATCATTCTGTAGATATATTTGATCCCTCTATACCAGACATTGCAAACTTTCTAGTATACTTGTTTGACGAAATCAAACTGCAGCCTGTTACTATAAAGGGTTATAGATCTATGTTATCTGATACCTATGCACATCATGATAGTTTACAAATTGGATCTAATGTCTCTTTATCGAAGTTGGTTAGAAACTTTTCGATAAATAGACCCAGAACTCTTAGATTAATCCTAAGTGGAATTTAGCTTGGGTTCTCCTTAAATTGAAGGAAAAGCCATTTGAACCTCTTGGGACAGTAGATTTCAAATTCTTATCTTATAAGACAGCTTTTCTCTTAGCTTTCTCTTCTGCCAGAAGAGTCAGTGAGCTTCATGCACTATCGGTGGATGATTCTCATTATCGTAGTGTTGGGAACACTATCACCTTCACTACTAATGTGGGTTTTTTAGCTAAGAATCAGGCTCCTAATAAATATCCGGAACCTATTGTTATTAAGGCTCTTCCGTCTTCAGACGGGCGTAGGCCTTTACTCTGTCCTGTTAGAGCACTACGTATCTATAAACAGAGATCTCAGTTTATCAGAAAGGGACGGAAACGTTTCTTTCTGTCTTTGATGCCTAATAGAAAGGACATTTCAGTCCATTCTATTGCTAGATGGATTCAGTTAACTATCCGTACTGCTTATGAAGGTTTATCTTCTTCTCAGCAGTCTGTGCTTAAGATTTCTGCTCATGAAGTAAGAGCTCTTTCTACTTCCTGGGCTTATGCTAATAGTGTTGCTATTACAGATTTAATGAAGGCTGCTTATTGGTCTCAGCCATCCACATTTACGAATTTTTATCTCAGAAATATTGAGTCCATTTCTGGAGACCTGCATTGTTTAGGTCCGTTATCTGTTGCTCAGAATGTCGTCCACTAAACAGTTGCAACTATAGTTATGCAGGCTTTCTGTTCCGGCAGTGACTCCGTCCGGCTGCCCTCTTCGCTCTGGGCTATTTGACCCAGGGCAAGGGGAGGGGGGGGGGGCAGGTGTTCCCTTAGGTCACCTGCTTTATAGTGAAAAGCAAGGGAATGCCTCCTCCAAGTCAGTATTTCTGAGTCGCTTCCGGGATGGTTTTAAAGTGTAATATTAATGTTTAATTCATTCATGTCTTATTTTTAAAGTGTAGCTCGGTGTGAAGCATTTGTATATGTCAAGTGTCAAACGGGCTTTAATATACAATACTCGGACACTTTTAAATGATTATAAAGAGTCTCAATTCTCTGGACTACTTTATTTATTGGCTTGCTTTAAAAATAATTAGTATAAGGGTTATACTGGATGTTAATAGAGAACATGAATGTTATTGTGCTCAATTATTAAGGGTAGTGTATCTTTCTAATTTAATATTAAATAAGGAAGATACATGTAAAGCCTAATACTCCTTTTCTCCTTAAGGGGTTACCTCTTTACTATATAGTTGAGCTTATTGGATTTTCCTCTATGTCCTAGGCCCTCCAGCCTGTTTACTATTCAGCTAAGTCTGGGTCATTGGTACAGTATAAAAATGTTAAAAAATTTATAGTAATTTATATATTTTTTATACTTACCAATGACCCAGATGGGGATGGCCCTCCCTGGAGTTGGGAACTCTTGCCTCCCCGCTGAGTACATAGCGCTGACCAGGAACTGCCAGTAAGAATGATAATTGGCGCCAATTTCGGGACGACTGCGTCACTGCGCATGCGCAGTAGAGGCGTAGTATGGAGGTCCTTTAGGACATGATTTCTTTTTGTTTTGGATGCAAATTTTGGGGATTGGGGGGCAAAATTTGTGTTTGGCCCTGGTTTTGTTAGAGTTAGCACCAGCTAAGTCTGGGTCATTGGTAAGTATAAAAAATATATAAATTACTATAAATTTTTTAACTTTCGAGGCATGGGCCTCTTGTTGTCATTCTTGCTAAATGTTGCACTGCTTATTCAGTGTTTCCTCTCCCCTAGCCTTCTAAAGTCCCCCCTTGCAATTCTCCCATGCTTTTGGCATATTTTTGAGAAAGTTCATTTCTAAAATTTCCTGGGAGAGTTGCTTGGTTACAGAATGTTTTCTGTTATTTTCCCCATAGTTACGTTTTCACCCATGGGTGTATAACGTTGTGTTCTGCATCTTCCATCTGATGTTCTGCAGATTCTCCCCTGGGAGTCTCTGTTTTGCATCAGATAGAGTGTAATTTTGATGACTGATTCCGGGCCAGTTTTTTCAGTGCCTGGAGTCATGTTTTCTGGTGTTTTACACTGTTTGTTTACATTGGCAACAGCCTTTTTTGAGGGGGGCTGTTTGCCTTTGCTGTAGTTTATCTCACTATAAGATACATTTATATTATCCGTAAGTGTCTCATTAATTATTTAATATAAATTTAAAATTTTTGACCACACTTTGCCATCGGATCCATTGGGGCTCAACGTTACTTTTCAGCAACTTGGGCTTCGCTGAAAAAATATTTTTTCAAAATTATTTTGATTTGCAATTGTTTTTTCATTTATTAATGGATCATGTTATTATGTATCTTTGTGTCAGGGGTTTGTGCAAGTAACTTGGACTTGTTGTTGTCCTTTCACAATGAAGGGACATTGTTCAAATTGTAATAGGAAGAAATCTTCCTCTGACTTTCATGATCATTGTATTAATTGTAGTCAGTGTTCTCGCATTAATCCCTGTCCTATATGTGAATATTGGGATGAGAAACATTGGAAACGTGTGTCACGATATGTTGTTTCTGGAGAAAGGGCTATGCCGGCTCTTTCTCCGCAAGGTCACTCTACTCTCTCAGTTTCTATTTCAGAGGAACAAGAACAGGGTGATGTTTCCATGTTATCTTCTACAAGTGTGCGTCCGTCGTCACAAATGAATTCAGAGCTAGCGGCAAAAGTGCTCATGGAGATTAGACAAATGTCGTCCGCTAGCTCGCCCGGTGTAGCATCCATTCACCGAATGGTTCGGCAGCCGGGTTCGTCCGACGCGGTCCAGGAGGAAATTTTGGGTGATGCGAGCACTATAAACATAATAGATGCACACCCAGTGACGGCGGATAGTAAGTGAGAACGGAGGAAGCCTTTGAGTCCGGTTCCTAGCTCGTCCAGGTCCAGCCGGGCCGCGAGCGAGAGAGGCCCCTCTCTCGTACAACAACATCTGGGACCAGATGTTGTGGTACAAAATGTGTCGCAAGCGGAGCATACGTCCGTCGCTCGGGACGCTCCGTTGTATAGGCAGTCCGCGGAGACTGCTAAGGCTTCCTCTTCTTGTCAGCGCACACGACCGCACCTTGGCTGCGTGACCGCCGATATATTACCAGCTTCACCGATCAAGGATTCTTCGGCGACCAGGTCACACCATCCGGCAGCCAGGGATTCGAGACCGATGGACTCCGGACGTTCGCATAGGAAAAGTATGTGGGAGCCATCTGATGCGGAGCTGCCCTCGGCGAAGCAGCGAAAGACTGCGCCTCCGCAGGTCTCGACGCCAGACATTCTTGTGCAGATAGCACAGCTTATCGCAGCATCCCAGCAGCCGACAGAAACGGTGTCGGATCGAGAATTATCCGACGGCGCTGGGTCGGTACGCTCCGCCGAAGCATCGGGGGCGGACGACCGGGAACATCATGAGGTCCGACCGGATGGTGAAAGGGATACGGATGATTTGGAGCTATCCCTTTCGGAACAACATAAAGCTGCCATGGACTTCATCCGGCACTTTCTCCCTCAAGTTGTTCCGTCGGGCCAGACTGCTGCGGTTCCGGACAAGAGGATTATAGCATCATTGGACTCAGAATTTTTTGAGCGGTTCAGGGACATCGCTCCCGAGTTTCCGTCGCAGTCCAATAATGTTGCAAGAACATTTGAATTATTGAACGACGCTATATTTAAACTTGCTTCCAAGACGGGGAAAGCAGGTTTCTTGTCCGCTAATACTCTCAACCTGCCTTTCATTAATGCAAGGAATAAATTCGATACGGCAGGACAGGGTATCCCGAGAGTTCCTCTGCGAATGGACGACGAGGCGGAAGACTTAGAGCTATCATTACCGTCGACGGCTTCTATTCCAACCGCGGTGTTGGAAACAGCTATTGCATCTAACAGAGCCAATTTAGATGCCTTATCTTACGCAGATCACCTTACTAAGGCGTTATCACTGCGCCTTCAAGGGAAAGAGTTTCAGGATATACAATCCTCTTTAAGACTTCTTTCAAGGGCTGTAGCTTATTCCACGTGTAACTCCGCCCTTTCAGTGGCAAATCTGGAGTTGGTTAGACGTGACGCAGCCCTAGCTACATCCACACTCGTGGATGCTAAGGTGAAGAACTCTCTTAGAGTCGCTTCGGTCTCCGGAGAACTTCTCTTTGACGGCAAGCATTCTGCTATTTATGATAAAATTACAAAGAAAGCTTCGGATTCTCTGTTGTTCAAATCTGCTTCTAAGAAGTCGGATACAGCAGACAAGAATAAGACAGGCACTTCTGGGTCTAATGCGCCCAAGAGAGGTTCCTATTGAGGTTCCGGTGCGTCCTCTTGGTCTTATTCGAGAGACCGTCAGGGTAGCGACTCTCGTTCGGGACGTCCTTCGGGCCGGGACAAGCGGTCGGACGCCCCGAGGTTGACGGGGCGAGGTGCGGGTCGTGGAGGACGTGGTTTCTCCTACCGCAGGCCTCGCAGGTCCAGGAGGTGATGGCTTAAACCTCTATCGTGTACCGGTTGGCGGAAGGTTGTCGAGCTTTTCATAAGAATGGGCATCGATTACGGACGACCCTTGGGTGAGAGGAGTGACTTCGGAAGGTCTAAAGATATCCTTCAAACGAAAGCCTCCATTAACTCGCAGTCCAAAGTGGACTCAACTTCCGTCAAATCCGCAGAAAAGAGACGCTCTGTTATCAGAGGTGCAGTCTCTTTTAATGAAGAACGCGGTAGAGGTCGTAGAAAACCAGGAAACTCCGGGATTCTACAGCCATCTGTTTCTGGTTCCGAAACCAGACGGCTCGTTCCGTCCAGTCATAAATTTGAGCTCATTCCGATGGGGCGGTTACGCACACGTCCTCTTCAAATTTTCTTGACTCAGAATTGGAGTGTGAAAATTCATTCGCTCGACGAAGACGTTCTCTTGTCAGATCAAGTGAAACAAGAGATTCAGACTTGGGCAAACATTCAGTGGTTAACTCAGGGAGTTCCGCTGCAGTTGCCGGATCTGAGTTTTACCATAATGACGGATGCCAGTCAAACAGGTTGGGGTGCATCATTAATCCCAACGGATTCGAGATGCCAGGGTCTTTGGGATCCGCAATTCCTGTGCAAGCACATAAACATCAAGGAAATGATGTCAATTTGGCTTGCGTTACGTCACTGGATGGACATTATTCACAATGCTCATGTCCAAATCCTATCCGACAATACGACAGTAGTGGCGTATATACGGAATCAGGGAGGCACTCATTCAGTTCCGTTGTTCAATCTAACGGAAAGAATCCTTCTGTTTGCGCTAGAACATCACGTTCTTCTTTCGGTCCATCACATACCGGGTCGTCTGAATGTGCTAGCAGACTCCCTTTCATGAAAGGGTCGCTTGTTGCCGTCGGAATGGACTCTCAACAAACAAGTATTCAATCAGATTTGCTACCAATGGGAACGGCCAATGATAGACTTATTTGCGACACATCTCAACAATCAGTTGCAGACGTATGTGTCTCCGTGTCCGGATCCAAGAGCATTTGCAGTAGACGCTCTGTCGATCCCTTGGGACGGAATGATAGGATATGCGTATCCTCCAGCGCCGTTAATTCAACAAGTATTGCTGAAGATAAAACAATCTCAATGCAAGATTCTGTTGGTAGCATCTCTGTCGCCACAGAGACCGTGGATAAATCTACTCAGGTGTCTGTTGTGGGACCTACCGCGAAAGCTTCCTCCACGGGAGGATCTTCTTTCGCAGGGGAAATCGCGCCAACTCCATCACAACCCGCAAGGTCTCAACCTTCACGTTTTTCCGTTGTGCGGTCCTTCTTGCATGGCAAGCACTTTACAGGACAAGCAGTGGACGCGATTTCTAACTGTAGGAGGACCTCCTCTTCGCTAAACTATGCGGCTAAGTGGAAGGTTTTTCGTCGTTGGTGTAGGGATCATTCTGTAGATATATTCGATCCCTCTATACCAGACATTGCAAACTTTCTAGTATACTTGTTTGACGAAATCAAACTGCAGCCTGTTACTATTAAGGGTTATAGGTCTATGTTATCTGATACCTATGCACATCATGATAGTTTACAAATTGGATCTAATGTCTCTTTATCTAAGTTGGTTAGAAACTTTTCGATAAATAGACCCAGAACTCTTAGATTAATTCCTAAGTGGAATTTAGCTTGGGTTCTTCTTAAATTGAAGGAAAAGCCATTTGAACCTCTTGGGACAGTAGATTTCAAATTCTTATCTTATAAGACAGCTTTTCTCTTAGCTTTCTCTTCTGCTAGAAGAGTCAGTGAGCTTCATGCACTGTCGGTGGATGATTCTCACTATCGTAGTGTCGGGAACACTATCACCTTCACTACTAATGTGGGTTTTTTAGCTAAGAATCAGGCTCCTAATAAATGCCTGGAACCTATTGTTATTAAGGCTCTTCCGTCTTCAGACGGGCGTAGGCCTTTACTCTGTCCTGTTAGAGCGTTACGTATCTATAAACAGAGATCTCAGTTTATCAGAAAGGGACGGAAACGTTTCTTTCTGTCTTTTATGCCTAATAGAAAGGACATTTCGGTCCATTCTATTGCTAGATGGATTCAATTAACTATCCGTACTGCTTATGAGAGTTTATCTTCTTCTCAGCAGTCTGTGCTTAAGATTTCCGCTCATGAAGTAAGACCTCTTTCTACTTCCTGGGCTTATGCTAATAGTGTTGCTATTACAGATTTAATGAAGGCTGCTTATTGGTCTCAGCCATCCACATTTACGAATTTTTATCTCAGAAATATTGAGTCCATTTCTGGAGACCTGCATTGTTTAGGTCCGTTATCTGTTGCTCAGAATGTCGTCCACTAAACAGTTGCAACTATAGTTATGCAGGCTTTCTGTTCCGGCAGTGACTCCGTCCGGCTGCTCTCTTCGCTCTGGGCTATTTGACCCAGGGCAAGGGAGGGGGGGGGGGGGGGTTCCCTTAGGTCACCTGCTTTATAGTGAAAAGCAAGGGAATGCCTCCTCCAAGTCAGTATTTCTGAGTCGCTTCCGGGATGGTTTTAAAGTGTAATATTAATGTTAAAATTCATTCATGTCTTATTTTTAAAGTGTAGCTCGGTGTGAAGCATTTGTATATGTCAAGTGTCAAACGGGCTTTAATATACAATACTCGGACACTTTTAAATGACTATAAAGAGTCTCAATTCTCTGGACTACTTTATTTATTGGCTTACTTTAAAAATAATTAGTATAAGGGATATACTGGATGTTAATAGAGAACATGAATGTTATTGTGCTCAATTATTAAGGGTAGTGTATCTTTCTAATTTAATATTAAATAAGAAAGATACATGTAAAGCCTAATACTCCTTTTCTCCTTAAGGGGTTACCTCTTTACTATATAGTTGAGCTTATTGGATTTTCCTCTATGTCCTAGGCCCTCCAGCCTGTTTACTATTCAGCTAAGTCTGGGTCATTGGTACAGTATAAAAATGTTAAAAAATTTATAGTAATTTATATATTTTTTATACTTACCAATGACCCAGACGGGGATGGCCCTCCCTGGAGTTGGGAACTCTTGCCTCCCCGCTGAGTACATAGCGCTGACCAGGCACTGCCAGTAAGAATGATCATTGGTGCCAATTTCGAGACGTCTGCGTCACTGCGCATGCGCAGTAGAGGCGTAGTATGGAGGTCCTTTAGGACATGATTTCTTTTTGTTTTGGATACAAATTTTGGGGATTGGGGGGCAAAATTTGTGTTTGGCCCTGGTTTTGTTAGAGTTAGCACCAGCAGCTAAGTCTGGGTCATTGGTAAGTATAAAAAATATATAAATTACTATAAATTTTTTAACTTTCTATACGCCCATTTGAAAAATGTTTGTATTATGTAATCAGTCTGTCTGTCCTTCTGTTAACATTTTTGGTTTCTGACAGATAACTCCAGTTTGGATCATTTGATCTCAACCAAAGTTGAAATGTGTATTACCCAACTAGTAATACAGGCCAAGTTCCAATATGGGTTCTGTCCAAATATTTTTACATGAGTTACGGCCTTTTTAGACTTAGAATTGTACTGTCTATTAACATTTTTGGTTTCTGACCGATAACTCCAGTTTGAATCATTTGATCTCAACCAAAGTTGGTACAATTCAAAATTGCTAACAGACGTATTTAGCCACGCCTGGCAGTTCTCTTGTTAACCCTTTACCTACTGAATCGCCCGCATCCATCTGCGTAATACGCAAATTGAGCAGTTGAAAAAATTAAATTTTTCAAAATATTTCAACAAAACCATATCATGTGACCCCCTCATTGGAATGAGCTCATTGAGATCGTTCCAATGAGGGAGTCACATGATATGGTTTTGTTGAAATATATCAAAAAATTCTATTTAAAATAATAAATTTTGATATTGTCTGTGTTGGGTAAAGGGTTAAACTATGCCAGTAAGTTTCAGAGTCTCACTCTTGTTTCTAAGGCTATATCTCGACCCATCAAGATATTGCCTTAGAAACAAGAGCTTGACACAATACAATATTTTGTATATTAACATAATGGTGATAATATATATGTATCCTTCAGTGCTTAAATTAGTGAGAATGTCGGGCCTGATATTTGTGAGAGTGAAAAGGTGATGCGAGTTGTTTTGATTCAATACATTGTTTAAGACTCCTATTTTGCCTTCATGTTTTATACAGTACGTGGAGAGTTTATTATCATTAAATTGTCCGCAGAGTGGAGATTCTACCCAAGCAATAATTGCAAGTTTGTTGCAAAAAATAAGTACAAGCAAAGTTCCAGCCAATGGACCTCCGGGTTATACCCGGAGGTCCATTGGCTGAAACATTGCTTGTGTTCTTTGTCCAGATGTTCAGAATTTGAAAGTGATACTTTGGGTGATAACTCCACTCCCTGGGTGATTCCATTATAATCCACTCTCCACGCACGATATGAAATAAACCAAGTAATAAGGCCTAAGAAAGTTAAGAATCTGTTTCTCAGGCCCTCCCACATGGTCATTTTGGCTGCCATATGCTCTCTTTTTATAACCAATGTAAACTTAAAAAAATAAATGGTTTATGTCTGATATTTTACCCAAGTTAATAAAAATTGGTAAATTTGTCTCTTGAGTGCAACAAGGCGCACAACCACCCTTGCTATTCTGTAGATTATGAGGCCTAAAACAAACCATGAATATAAACTTTTGATGGCAAGGAAATAATTACAAAAATAAAAAAATGCCTGCCCACATGCAATTTTACAAAAAAATTGCCAGAGAAACAGAAGATCTACTTTGTGGAGCCCTATTTAAAGTTAATTACCTGATTAGTTTTCATATCGGTCGAGATATCGGCCCAAGGTAACTTTATATCAGCTTGAGACCGAAGGTCGTAGACTGATGTGAAGTTAACAAGGGCTGATATCTCATCCGTTTTTTCTTTGATAATTGTTTCGACTTTCAAGAGTCGTCTAACCTTTGAAAACATTTCTAATCTACAAGTTTCCAAACTTAATCAGTGATATCAAGAGCTGTAGATTCTACAAGCTTAAGTGTGGACGAAATGTGTTTTTATTCATGTTTTTTTAGCTTGAGTTGTGTTAACGGGTGGGTATACACCCAGGCATCCTCACTCTCTTAGCACAATAACTTGAACAAACATTCTCCGATTTGACTATATTTGCCATACAGACATGTGTTTTGCAATGATATCCCAAGCGAGTTCGAGAACGCCCGGCCCAGACCATTTTTTGTTGAAGAGTTATGGGCCTTAATCAATTTTTATGATTTGACTAATATTTGCCATACAGCTGTTTTGCAATAATATCCAAAGCGAGATCTGAAACTGGCCTGGTCCGAATTCTTGTTACAGAGTTATGGGCCTTAATTAGTCCTTTTTATGAATTTTGAACTCATTAGCATCTATTTTTACAAATTTTGAGCACCTCCGATTTCCATCACAACTAGATGCCTGCCTGCATCACCGATGCACACCTCTTGTTTTACAGATGTTCACAGCCTCTGAATCCAAGCATTTAAAACAATTAAGAGTTCTTCCTTAACATACAAACTCAGATTTGATGCACAGTCAAATTATGCTTTCGTAGGAGATTATTCTGGTCAAATATCTGTTTTAAAAATATCCAACAGTACATTTAATGTGATAGTTACATTGAAGGGACACTCCGGTAAGTATGAATTTGTTTCAAAATGGTAACCTTTTTAACTCAAAAGGCTGCTTTTCCGGTCCAGGATCGGGATACGACTTGAATTCCTAAAAGTAGATAGTTGCTCAGTGAATTTGTGTTGTAAACCAATCAAGATTTTCATCGTGCAGCCCTAAGGCTGCACGTTGAAAATCTTGATTGGTCTTCCCCAAGTAATGAATATGGACTCTGCCAGTTGATGGTTCTGATCTGGTATGGAACAGAGAAAAGTGTTAAGTATGCAGGGACACTGGAGGCAGAAGGTGCAGCTGCCCTCCCTGCCTTCGACCACAGGGGTGAGAGGGCCAACAATGTCCTTCCCATGTTCGTCACCAAGCCAGAAAATAAGCAGACTGTCATCTGCAAAATGAGGTCCCCAGAGGGTGAATTAAGTGATGCTACCCTGCACAGCAGGGCAGCATCACTAAATTTACCCTCTGTGAACATCAATCTGAATCAGAGTCTCAAAACTAAACAGAAAGAGGCACCCAGAGGATAAATTGGCCCACTGTATGAGAAAGCATTATCAAATTCACCCTCTGGGGACCTCATTCTGCGAATGTCAGATTGCTTATTTTCAGGCCTGTTCGTCACTCAATTTCAGTGGTTTATTCTCTAAGTAAAGGTAAAATACACCACAAATCCATTCTGGGGAGCTTTCAAAATTCGATGAAGGAGTTGGGAGAGTTTGAGACATGCATGCTTCACCATGTCATGGTCGGGCTGTTAGTGCAAGTAAATGCCTTTTTCCTGGGGTCTGACCCCCTGCCCTAAAGTGCTTCTGGTGTGCCTGTCAGGATGGAAACAATGATTTTATTTTATGCTTGATCATACTGATGAAGAAAAATGTCAAAATTTAAAGCTTTAAATTTTTCCCATAATACAACTCCAAATTTAAAGAATAGACCATTTTTACATTCCGCCATCTTACATCCGGGACTTCATTTGCCCCCCACAAACCGGCTTTATTTATCAACGTTGATCACATGTGTACTGAACTGCTGATCGGCATTGAAAGCTTCATTTTTCACCTCCGTTTTATCAATTAAAATCTAACAGTTGACCTAATCTGCATTTGTCCTCAGTTTTCATGTTGTAAAATGTTATTTGTAATACAATCCTTCATGTTCGTTCAGACGTTCATGACAACTCTCAACTTCAGTGTACTGTCGACTTCTTTAAAGCTGAAAATGTTTCCTTCGAAGAATGGCAGGCAGGCACACAGACACAGTCAAATTTTGTTTCAAAAGAATGTCAGCATTGACAAAAAATATTTATAATATGGAAACAAACTATCAGTGCAGCGTTCAGTACTGTACAGCAGACTTGGGTGCCATTTCTAATGACATATCTGAATGGTTTGAATCGACGGGCATATTGAGTCCCGGATGTACAAATGCTCACATGAAAATAACAAATAAGGAATTTTACATTGCAAAATACTCAAATTTCTAACACTCAACCTTTGTTCTCTTTTGGGATAAGAACAAACGCAGATTAGGTAAACTGTTGAATTTTAATTGATAATACGGAGATGAAAAATTAAGCCTTCAATGCTGATCAGCAGTTCAGTACACATGTGATCAATGTTAATAAATATGTAGGGGGGGGGGGGGGAGAGGAGGGCAAAAGAAGTCCTGGATGTAAGATGGTTGAAGTAAAAATGGTCTATTCACTCTTATTTGACAGAGCTTGGACCTTGAAAAATGTCCTGCTCTGTCCTTAGCCCTTTGAACCCTGAAGGTGTCTTCCAATTCAGTTCAATTGTATTCGAAGAGTCCATATTCATTACCTGAGGATAGACCATTCAATGTTTTCAACATGCAGCCATCTGGCTGTGTGTTGAAAATATTGATCAAGTACCCCACAAATCTACTGAGCAGTCACCCTACTTGGTTAAATTATGACATATCATCTTCCTGGACCGGAAAAGTGGTCTTAAATTTTTTGGTCAAAAAATATATTTATGCAACTATCCTTGTTTCCTTGGCAAAAAAATTGCTGTTGAAAACTGGTGCTTCTACAGCAATTGCCGTGAAGCCTGTTCGATTGTATAAAAATCATTGAGGGCAGGGCATAGTCTCAATTGCCATGTGTATGTAGTATGCAGTGAAGTGAAAACTTTCAAGTAACTTTAACATGTGAAAGTAGTTTGAGATACATGTGTATATAATCACAATCAATGTGCAGAATCTTTCACTCAATTTGATCATGCCATGAACTGTGTGAATGCCGAGAAAAAATCTTGGAAGTAAGCAGGCGGCTTGCTCAATATGTATTGTACGAGTGAAAATATGATACAGCATAACCACAAACTAAGTATCTCACTGTGTCTTTGCTGATAACATCAGAATCAGACATCAGTTTCTGGAAAGCTCTGTAAACTGTAAGATTAGCAATACAGCGTAGCGCACACCACATGGTTTGATTCCTTGTGTAACCTGGAAGTTGTACAATTTCTGCAACCATAAGGCTTTCTGTAGAAGCCATCCTCGGCAGTATTTGTGCTGTGGAAATTTTTCGTTTCCTCGGCATTTTCCCCGGCACTGCTGTTTGCTGAGGGTGAATTACCAGGGCTACAACTATATTTCTTGCTTTGGTCAAAAGGTGTACTAACAGTCAAGTTGACTATATTTGTTGCTTGAGTTGAAATATTTTATCTCTCAGAAAAAATACCTGTACCTTACACTGATCCCTGGGACACTTTCTGAGTGGACGGGGTGTGGGTATGAGTATTATTGGTTGTGAATACACATGAATGAACTGTTAATAATCACTTGAAAAAATTATAAGTTGGGTGTTATACATGTATAAGCCCAGAGATGCTTAAATAATTTTAGACAAAAGTCCTAGGAAGTGAAATTCCCATGAAAAGTTGTTGAAAGTCCTAGATTCCTCTTCTCTCAGCCAGTCTCGGGTGTGTTGAGTGTACGAACCGGAGCCAGAGGCATAAAAACTGGGGTACTCCCAAAATTTCCCATACCTCTCATGCTTGCCCCTTCAAAGATTATTACTGCTTAATGACATATTTTAGCACCCAACCCCAATAAAAAAAAATATTGCCTTTCTATGCCGGTGGTACTTGAACAAACTATTCTTTCATAGTGTCTAACGACATGAGA
This sequence comes from Pictodentalium vernedei, assembly GCA_031216915.1. Lineage (NCBI taxonomy): Eukaryota > Metazoa > Mollusca > Scaphopoda > Dentaliida > Dentaliidae > Pictodentalium > Pictodentalium vernedei. The sequence goes on along the minus strand of CM062290.1, from coordinate 74,820,644 downwards.
TTTGATTTAAGCTAAAAACTGAACATCACAGGAAATTACATGGCATGTTTTCCTCGCAACTGGTAAAGGTCTGGGATAATTATCAACTTATAAACAAGGAAATATCTGTGAGTACATACTCAAACAGTAGTTAATTCCTGACAGCAGAGCAAGCCTTCAAATAAGCAGTCTGTCATTTGCAGAATGAGGACTCCAGAGGGTGAATTTGGTGATGCTACCCTGCACAGCAGGGTAGAATCACTAAATTTACCCTCTGTGAACCTCAATCTGAATCAATGTCTCGGGCCTAAAGAGCAAAAGGTACTCAGAGGATAAATTGGCCCACTGGATGGGATAGCATCAGCAAATTCACCCTTTGGGGACCTCATTCTGCAAATGACAGATTGCTCATTTTCAGGCTTGAAGCAGAGTTTGACAGGCTTTTCAGTTTTATTAAGCTCACATCCAGAATTTCAGGCATTGGCTTTTAACTGGTTGAGTGCTAAAAGCCACTATCATGGCTCTATTGAAAAGTGCTGAAAGCCACTATAGTGGCTTTATATTGTTTCATAGGCTTGGTGTTTTCTTAGCAGTAGAAAATAAATGTTGATATACAATTATTTTGTTACAATTTATTGGAGAGTGCCAACAAGCACTCTCCAATAAATTGTAACAAAACAATTGTTCATGAACAAAATTTCATAAACTAAGGCATCCCTTGGTAGTTTCAAGGCATCTTTGAACAAAAATACTCATGTTTCAAATTACCTTAAAAAAATAATTTAGCCCTTAACCAGTTAACAATTTTCGACTCTTATTATGGTGCACGTTTGATGAAGAAACAGGTTAATTACTCAGCCATTTGTTTATTCTATTGAATTTATGTGCATAATAAAACATTTATGATAGTTTATTTGCATATTATGCTGATACTATGTATGAATGTGTTGTACCAATCTCCAAAATTTCTTCCAGGTAGTGTAAGAACACTTGCATGGGATGCAGAGAGAAAGCTTCTATTTTCTGGGAGTTTTGATCAGTCAATTATTGTATGGGATATTGGTGGGAGGCAGGGAACAGCATTTGAACTTCAGGGTCACCAGTAAGTTTTATATGTTTTTCTTCTTCTGGAGACAAAATTTATTTTATAAGTACTTTGAATTCTGATTACAGGCAAACTTACTTAGACCATACAAGTAGGAAGTTAGGCAAAAAAAAGTAGTTTTGATTCTCAAAGATTTTTTTTTTCCAATCAGTAAGTGAGGGGCGATTTTACCATTGGGGCCATGATTTATAGGGAACATAGCCATGGCAATCAAGTCCAGAGTGACATGTTATATATATAGTTCAGTAATCTGAATGCAGTGGCTGTGGGGGCACGATGACGCCGTGTACTAAGGCGTACTGCACATCGATGGTACGCATGTCTTCAACCAACTTAACCCTGCCTGTGCTGCAGTGCGGAGTTACGATGTTGGGGAGCTGGCAGCTGCTCGTCGTTGCTCGTTGGTTCTCTCCGGGTACTCCGGCTTCCTCCACCCGTAAAACTGTCACGGTCATGATTAGCCATTGTGCATAAATAAGTGACCTTAAACATCAATAAATAAATAAATAAGAATGCAGTGGCTACCCCACTATGCACTAATATTATACTGAGATGTATTTTTAAATTTCGTTTTTGATATTAAAATGCAAAGCTGGAGACATTTAATACCATACAAATGTTGAACTAACTGAAAAAATCTCTCAAATGAGGACGTCATTCAATGCATGTATACTCTTAGTCAGAAATATATCACAAACAGTGGCATTTTCACTCGGAGACTTGTACACACAAACACACGTTTGTTTCTTTCAATTCAATGACTTCGTATTTTCAGAAACTGTGAAATGTGTTACTTGAACTTTTCAACGAAAGTCTGTTCCTCTGTATGTGTATTATTGAAACCGATTTCTACTGAATCCATTTCCTTTCTTACCTATGTATAAAATATCAATGTCAGGCCTGAAAATAAGCAGTCTGACATTTGCAGAATGAGGTCTCCAGAGGGTGAATTTCATGATGCTATCCCATACAGTGGACCAATTTATCCTCCGGGTACCTCTTACTGTTTAGTTTTGAGACCCTGATTCAGATTGAGGTTCACAGAGGGGAAATTTAGTGATGCTACCCTGCTATGCAGGGTAGCATCACTAAATTAACCCTCTGAGGACCTCATTTTGCAGATGACAGTCTGCTTATTTTCTGGCTTGATCAATGTAATTTGTCTTCGATTTCTATTGGAAATAAATATTGTTTAAACTAAACCGAATCCCCAGATATAGATTCCCACTTCTTAGCTTTAGATTGTGTTGAAATCGATGCAGGAATTTGCGACTTTATGCATTTATGTTACCTGTTTTCATGCCACTACGAACCATGATACTTAAAAAATGGCAATAAAATGTACCAACAAGCTGCAACAAGCACAAAAAAAATTAATGTGGCAGTTTTTGAGAATCAAAAATAATTTCTTTTTTGCCTTTTGCAAGTAATTCTTTTTTATTGTTTTGTCAAACTTGCTAGGTATTGAATGTTATAGAGCTGAAATAGTTAAAGGGTTTTCTTGATCAATTAATCACTTGGATTAACCAATTAATCACTTGCCCTAATAGGTAGCTGAATAATTGCCATACCGTTGATGATTTATAGCATTAACCCTTTACCCAAAGTAACGGACAAAGCCTGCCAGCATTATATACAAAAATCTCCAAAGTTTTATTATGTTTTCAATTTTGGTCTCAAAAACATAGCGTATGACCCTTCATTGGAACACGCTTGTTGAGATTATTCCAATGAGGGGTCATAAGCTATGTTTTAGAGACAAAAATTGAAAATCTTTAGTAATTCAAGAAATTATTCTGCAAGTTTTCCAACTAGTGGTACAGTATAATGATCATGCAATTGAACAAGTATGTCGGTATGTAACTTGCATGATTTACTCTGTCTCATTTTATTGATGTGAGTCAGCATGACAATGTCTGCCTGTTTTGGAGCAAGTTTGTTCCTTTGTTAACCCATATAATACAGTAGTTCAAAAGTAACGTTTAATCGAACAATTACTTTTTTGGTCGATCAAGATGTGGATCATTGCTTAAACAATTAACTGGTTAACCATTTCAGTTCTAGAGGGTTATACTCTTGAACCCGTTACCCAACGCAGACGATATCAAAATTTATTATTTTATTTTAATCATAATTTTTTTACATTTTTCAAAAAAATTCAACAAAACCATATCATGTGACCCCTCGTTGGAACGAGCTTGACGAGCTCGTTCCAACGAGGGCTCACATGATATGGTTTTGTTGAAATTTTTTGAAAAATAATATTTTTTTCAGCTGCTAAATTTGCATATTTTTATACTGTACCAATGACCCAGACTTAGCTGGTGCTAACTCTAACAAAACCAGGGCCAAACACAAATTTTGCCCCCCAATCCCCAAAATTTGCATCCAAAACAAAAAGAAATCATGTCCTAAAGCACCTCCATACTACGCCTCTACTGCGCATGCACAGTGACGCAGTCGTCCCGAAATTGGCGCCAATTATCATTCTCTGTTTGGCCCTTCATCAGTCAACATCTCACTGATCTTTGTGCTTGTAAATCTCAGTTTAAAGGATGCCAGACACGTAATTTTTGGAGAAAATGTGATTCTAAGGAGGATAGAAGGAGGAGAGGAAAAAGAAGTGGCAAAAAATAATCAGGGCTGTACTTAAAATTTTTTGATGAAATTATGTTAAGTTGCCTATTTTTGAGGCATGGGCCTCTTGTTGTCATTCTTGCTAATTGTTGCACTGCTTATTCAGTGTTTCCTCTCCCCTAGCCTTCTAAAGTCCCCCCTTGCAATTCTCCCATGCTTTTGGCATATTTTTGAGAAATTTCATTTCTAAAATTTCCTGGGAGAGTTGCTTGGTTACAGAATGTTTTCTGTTATTTTCCCCATAGTTACGTTTTCACCCATGGGTGTATAACGTTTGTGTTCTGCATCTTCCATCTGATGTTCTACAGATTCTCCCCTGGGAGTCTCTGTTTTGCATCAGATAGAGTGTAATTGATGACTGATTCCGGGCCAGTTTTTTCAGTGCCTGGAGTCATGTTTTCTAGTGTGTTTACACTGTTTGTTTTCATTGGCAACAGCCTTTTTTGAGGGGGGCTGTTTGCCTTTGTGGTAGTTTATCTCATTATAAGATACATTTATATTATCCGAAAGTGTCTCATTAATTATTTTATATAAATTTAAAATTTTTGACCACACTTTGCCATCGGATCCATCGGGGCTCAACGTTACTTTTCAGCAACTTGGGCTTCTCTGAAAAAATATTTTTTCAAAATTATTTTGTTTTGCAATTGTTTTTTCATTTATTAATGGATCATGTTATTATGTATCTTTGTGTCAGGGGTTTTTGCGAGTAACTAGGACTTATTGTTGTTCTTTCACAATGAAGGGACGTTGTTCAAATTGTAATAGGAAGAAATCTTCCTCTGACTTTCATGATCATTGTATTAATTGTAGTCAGTGTTCTCGCATTAATCCCTGTCCTATATGTGAACATTGGGATGAGAAACATTGGAAACGTGTGTCACGATATGTTGTTTCTGGAGAAAGAGCGATGCCGGCTCTTTCTCCGCAAGGTCACTCTACTCTCTCAGTTTCTATTTCAGAGGAACCAGAACAGGGTGATGTTTCCATGTTATCTTCTTCAAGTGTGCGTCCGTCGTCACAAATGAATTCAGAGCTAGCGGCAAAAGTGCTCATGGAGATTAGACAAATGTCGTCCGCTAGCTCGCCCGGTGTAGCGTCCATTCACCGAATGGTTCGGCAGCCGGGTTCGTCCGATGCGGTCCAAGAGGAAATTTTGGGTGATGCGAGCACTATAAACATAATAGATGCACACCCAGTGACGGCGGATAGTAAGCAAGAATGGAGGAAGCCTTTTAGTCCGGTTCATAGCTCGTCCAGGTCCAGCCGGGCCGCGAGCGAGAGAGGTCCCTCTCTCGTACAACAACATCTGGGACCAGATGTTGTGGTACAAAATGTGTCTTTAGCGGAGCATACGTCCGTCGCTCGGGACGCTCCGTTGTATAAGCAGTCCGCAGAGACTGTTAAGGCTTCCTCTTCTCGTCGGCGCACACGACCGCACCTTGGCTGCGTGACCGCCGATATATTACCAGCTTCGCCGATGAAGGATTCTTCGGCGACCAGGTCACACCATCCGGCAGCCAGGGATTCGAGACCGATGGACTCCGGACGTTCGCATAGGAAAAGTATGCGGGAGCCATCTGATGCGGAGCTGCCCTCGGCGAAGCAGCGAAAGACTGCGCCTCCGCAGGTCTCGACGCCGGACATTCTTGTGCAGATAGCACAGCTTATCGCAGCATCCCAGCAGCCGACAGAAACGGTGTCGGATCGAGAATTATCCGACGGCGCTGGGTCGGTACGCTCCGCCGAAGCATCGGGGGCGGACGACCGGGAACATCGTGAGGTCCGACCGGATGGTGAAAGGGATACGGATGACTTGGAGCTATCCCTTTCGGAACAACATAAAGCTGCCGTGGACTTCATCCGGCACTTTCTCCCTCAAGTTGTTCCGTCGGGCCAGACTGCTGCGCTTCCGGACAAGAGAATTATAGCGTCATTGGACTCTGAATTTTTTGAGCGGTTCAGGGACATCGCTCCCGAGTTTCCGTCGCAGTCCAATAATGTTGCTAGAACATTTGAATTATTGAACGACGCTATATTTAAACTTGCTTCCAGGACGGGGAAAGCAGGTTTCTTGTCCGCTAATACTCTCAACCTGCCTTTCATTAATGCAAGGAATAAATTCGATACGGCAGGACAGGGTATACCGAGAGTTCCTCTGCGTATGGACGACGAGGCGGAAGACTTAGAGCTATCATTACCGTCGTCAGCTTCTATTCCAACCGCGGTGTTGGAAACAGCTATTGCGTCTAACAGAGCCAATTTAGATGCCTTATCTTACGCAGATCACCTTACTAAGGCGTTATCACTGCGCCTTCAAGGGGAAGAGTTTCAGGATATACAATCCTCTTTAAGACTTCTTTCAAGGGCAGTAGCTTATTCCACGTGTAACTCCGCCCTTTCAGTGGCAAATCTGGAGTTGGTTAGACGTGACGCAGCCCTAGCTACATCCACACTAGTGGATTCTAAGGTGAAGAACTCTCTTAGAGTCGCTTCGGTCTCAGGAGAACTTCTCTTTGACGGCAAGCTTTCCGCTATTTATGATAAAATTAAAAAGAAAGCTAATGATTCTCTGTTGTTCAGATCGGCTCCTAAGAAGTCGGATACAGCAGACACGAATAAGACAGGCACTTCTGGGTCTAATGCGCCCAAGAGAGGTTCCTATAGAGGTTCCGGTGCGTCCTCTTGGTCTTATTCGAGAGACCGTCAGGATAGCGACTCTCGTTCGGGACGTCCTTCAGGCCGGGACAATTGGTCGGACGCCCCGAGGTCGACGAGGCGAGGTGCGGGTCGTGGAAGACGTGGTTTCTCCTACCGCAGGCCTCGCAGGTCCAGGAGGTGATGGCTTAAACCTCTATCGCGTTCCGGTTGGCGGAAGGTTGTCGAGTTTTTCACAAGAGTGGGCGTCGATTACGGACGACCCTTGGGTGAGAGGAGTGACTTCGGAAGGTCTAAAGATATCCTTCAAACGAAAGCCTCCATTAACTCGAAGTCCAAAGTGGACTCATCTTCCGTCAAATCCACAGAAAAGAGACGCTCTGTTATCAGAGGTGCAGTCTCTTTTAATGAAGAACGCGGTAGAGGTCGTAGAAAACCAGGAATCTCTGGGATTCTACAGCCATCTGTTTCTGGTTCCGAAACCAGACGGCTCGTTCCGTCCAGTCATAGATTTGAGCTGGATAAACAAGCTGATCGTCGCTCCGAAGTTTTATATGGAGACGATTCGATCGGTCAGAGCGAGTATTTGGGTGAACGATTATGCAACGAGCATAGATCTCAAAGATGCGTACTTTCACGTCATGGTACATCCGACATTCCAAAAGTATCTACGCTTTGCAGTCCTGGGAGTGGTGTATCAATTCCGGGCGATGTGCTTCGGATTGAATCTAGCACCCTGGGCTTTCACTCGGGTAATGAACTCGGTAATGATCTACTTCCGAGCTCATTCGTCTGCGGTAACATCGGCCTACCTGGACGACATTCTTCAGAGGTACGGCAACGAGTTAACGCTTCAGAACGATGTTCAGAATCTTCTTCTATTGCTCCGACGTCTCGGTTTTATAGTAAACGAGGAGAAGTCGGATCTGGTGCCGTCCAAGTCATTCACTCATCTGGGAATGAGCTTTGAGACGCACAACAATCTCGTTCGTCTGCCGTTAACCCGAGCGAAATTAGTCAGTTGTTACGCTCGCTATTGTCTGCACGCAGACAAAGTCACGGCGAGAGAATTTATGAGACTGATAGGTCTGTGCGGAGCCGCCGCGGATCTCATTCCGATGGGGCGGCTACGCACACGTCCTCTTCAAATTTTCCTGACTCAGAATTGGAGTGTGAAAATTCATTCGCTCGATGTAGACGTTCTCTTGTCAGATCAAGTGAAACAAGAGATTCAGACTTGGGCAAACATTCAGTGGTTAACTCAAGGAGTTCCGCTGCAGTTGCCGGATCCGAGTTTTACCGTTATGACGGATGCCAGTCAAACAGGTTGGGGTGCATCATTAATCCCAACGGATTCGAGATGCCAGGGTCTTTGGGATCCGCAATTCCTGTGCAAGCACATAAACATCAAGGAAATGATGTCAATTTGGCTTGCGTTACGTCACTGGATGGACATTATTCACGATGCTCATGTCCAAATCCTATCCGACAATACGACAGTAGTGGCGTATATACGGAATCAGGGAGGCACTCATTCAGTTCCGTTGTTCAATCTAACGGAAAGAATCCTTCTGTTTGCGTTAGAACATCACATTCTTCTTTCGGTCCGTCACATACCGGGTCGTCTGAATGTGATAGCAGACTCCCTTTCACGAAAGGGTCGCTTGTTGCCGTCGGAGTGGACTCTCAACAAACAAGTATTCAATCAGATTTGCTACCAATGGGAACGGCCAATGATAGACTTATTTGCGACACATCTCAACAATCAGTTGCAGACGTATGTGTCTCCGTGTCCGGATCCAAGAGCATTTGCAGTAGACGCTCTGTCGATCCCTTGGGACGGAATGATAGGATATGCGTATCCTCCAGCGCCGTTAATTCAACAAGTATTGCTAAAGATAAAACAATCTCAATGCAAGATTCTGTTGGTAGCATCTCTGTCGCCACAGAGACCGTGGATAAATCTACTCAGGTGTCTGTTGTGGGACCTACCGCGGAAGCTTCCTCCACGAGAGGATCTTCTTTCGCAGGGGAAATCGCGCCAACTCCATCACAACCCGCAAGGTCTCAACCTTCACGTTTTTCCGTTGTGCGGTCCTTCTTGCATGGCAAGCACTTTACAGGACGAGCAGTGGACGCGATTTCTAACTGTAGGAGGACCTCCTCTTCGCTAAACTATGCGGCTAATTGGAAGGTTTTTCGTCGTTAGTGTAGGGATCATTCTGTAGATATATTTGATCCCTCTATACCAGACATTGCAAACTTTCTAGTATACTTGTTTGACGAAATCAAACTGCAACCTGTTACTATAAAGGGTTATAGATCTATGTTATCTGATACCTATGCACATCATGATAGTTTACAAATTGGATCTAATGTCTCTTTATCGAAGTTGGTTAGAAACTTTTCGATAAATAGACCCAGAACTCTTAGATTAATTCCTAAGTGGAATTTAGCTTGGGTTCTCCTTAAATTGAAGGAAAAGCCATTTGAACCTCTTGGGACAGTAGATTTCAAATTCTTATCTTATAAGACAGCTTTTCTCTTAGCTTTCTCTTCTGCCAGAAGAGTCAGTGAGCTTCATGCACTATCGGTGGATGATTCTCATTATCGTAGTGTTGGGAACACTATCACCTTCACTACTAATGTGGGTTTTTTAGCTAGGAATCAGGCTCCTAATAAATATCCGGAACCTATTGTTATTAAGGCTCTTCCGTCTTCAGATGGGCGTAGGCCTTTACTCTGTCCTGTTAGAGCACTACGTATCTATAAACAGAGATCTCAGTTTATCAGAAAGGGACGGAAACGTTTCTTTCTGTCTTTGATGCCTAATAGAAAGGACATTTCAGTCCATTCTATTGCTAGATGGATTCAGTTAACTATCCGTACTGCTTATGAAGATTTATCTTCTTCTCAGCAGTCTGTGCTTAAGATTTCTGCTCATGAAGTAAGAGCTCTTTCTACTTCCTGGGCTTATGCTAATAGTGTTGCTATTACAGATTTAATGAAGGCTGCTTATTGGTCTCAGCCATCCACATTTACGAATTTTTATCTCAGAAATATTGAGTCCATTTCTGGAGACCTGCATTGTTTAGGTCCGTTATCTGTTGCTCAGAATGTCATCCACTAAACAGTTGCAACTATAGTTATGCAGGCTTTCTGTTCCGGCAGTGACTCCGTCCGGCTGCCCTCTTCGCTCTGGGCTATTTGACCCAGGGCAAGGGGAAGGGGGGGGGGGGGCGGGTGTTCCCTTAGGTCACCTGCTTTATAGTGAAAAGCAAGGGAATGCCTCCTCCAAGTCAGTATTTCTGAGTCGCTTCCGGGATGGTTTTAAAGTGTAATATTAATGTTTAAATTCATTCATGTCTTATTTTTAAAGTGTAGCTCGGTGTGAAGCATTTGTATATGTCAAGTGTCAAACGGGCTTTAATATACAATACTCGGACACTTTTAAATGATTATAAAGAGTCTCAATCCTCTGGACTACTTTATTTATTGGCTTGCTTTAAAAATAATTAGTATAAGGGTTATACTGGATGTTAATAGAGAACATGAATGTTATTGTGCTCAATTATTAAGGGTAGTGTATCTTTCTAATTTAATATTAAATAAGAAAGATACATGTAAAGCCTAATACTCCTTTTCTCCTTAAGGGGTTACCTCTTTACTATATAGTTGAGCTTATTGGATTTTCCTCTATGTCCTAGGCCCTCCAGCCTGTTTACTATTCAGCTAAGTCTGGGTCATTGGTACAGTATAAAAATGTTAAAAAATTTATAGTAATTTATATATTTTTTATACTTACCAATGACCCAGACGGGGATGGCCCTCCCTGGAGTTGGGAACTCTTGCCTCCCCGCTGAGTACATAGCGCTGACCAGGCACTGCCAGTAAGAATGATAATTGGCGCCAATTTTGGGACGACTGCGTCACTGCGCATGTGCAGTAGAGGCGTAGTATGGAGGTCCTTTACGACATGATTTCTTTTTGTTTTGTATGCAAATTTTGGGGATTGGGGGGCAAAATTTGTGTTTGGCCCTGGTTTTGTTAGAGTTAGCACCAACTAAGTCTGGGTCATTGGTAAGTATAAAAAATATATAAATTACTATAAATTTTTTAACATTACGTGGACGGAAGCCGATGATTTGTTGGGTAAAGGGTTAACCATGTCAATTAATGAAAAACCAGGCATGGAATTCGCTCTCTAAAAATGTGGGAAGGGGTGGGGGACAATGTTTCTTTGAAGATAAACATGTCCCAAGAAAGCCTGATGATATTGTCTAGCTTTATACAACACTTGGATCTTATTCTGAATGTGAATGCTACACCTAAAGTGATTAGTTTAGAGACCCTACTAAGGACCAGTGGTAATGTGCTGATAGCTTGAAAGCCAATCAAAATGTCACAGTGGCTTTGACCTTAAATTTGGTGTTCTGCTCTCATGGAATAAGGTTCAGGAGGATGATTGCCTGTCCCCCAACACTCCCTTGCAGTTAAAACTAGAAGTCCTGTCACAAACTGTGTGCTTATCTAGGCTTAATTGCACATAGGAATTGTGCGCAGTTCCCATATTGAATGGTATCCAAAGCACAGCTGGTTCTCCTGGTTACTCATAGCAAACACAGGCAATGTTTCAGTCAATGGACCTTCGGGTTACCCGGAGGTCCATTGGCTGAAACACTGCTTGTGCACAGGCCATATGTACAGAATTTGATAGCTGTACATTGGTCATAACGTGAAGATTAACACGCAGATCGACGTGCTATTTGTGCGCATTTCATGACAGGACTTCTAGTTTTATCTGTAGATAGCAGTCATTTCAGTATGATTGATGACAGCCCTTGCAGAGTTGGGGAGAGCAAATTTGGGCCCCAGGATTAAACATGTGATGGGGCCCCCTTTCAAAAGTGTCGGGTTACTGATGCAGATGCCTTGGTGTGAATGCCAAAGGCATGATCGATAATTGGGTGGTTTGGGGTGGGGGTGGGGGCATTGGGTGGTGGGGGTGGTTTCCACACAAGAACATTTTGAAAACAGTTATTACATGGAGACTTTTGTCAGCTTTTGGGATGAAAAATCATGTTGTAATAGCGTTGTTCTGAAGAAATGCTCTCACAGCATGGGAACGATGTGGCCTTGCATTGTCGTCCATGAATACAGAGCGAGTAGCCAATGGGTGGTTGTCAAAATGAGGCACGACAACCGGATTGAGAATGTCCCGGATGTACTGATGATCATTGAGATTCCCACATACAGTCACCATATCAAGTTTACAATCATGACAGAGGCATCCCCAGATCATTACTGATCCTCCACCATAAGGAACAGTAGGTCTGATGTTCCTGGGCATGTAAGCAGTATTTCTGTCTCCACTCTCTCATGAGACTATCTGTATCGTGAAGCAGGAACCTACTCCAGTCAGACCAATGGACTCTCCTCCGCATCCTGATATTCCAATATTGTCATGCCATACACCACTCCAAACGTTGTCTTTGATGCTGATCAGACAGAGCTGGATGCTTGATGACCCTTCTGGACCTCATACCCAGTGCTTTGAGATGGTTTCGGACAGTTCTGTTGCACAAATGCTTGTTGGGGAGCCAAAGGCATTTCAAAACCCACTTGAATCAAAGGGTTCATGCCTAACGAGACGTGCCTGAATCTGATCTTCCCCAGGAGAGGCCTTTTGGGGTTGTCCAGGCCTTGGTCAGTCCTTAACATCGTTGGTTTGTTGATGTTTTCGGACAAGTCGGCTGATGACAGAATGACTATAGCCAAGTTGCCTACCAATAGCTTTGAATGACATCCTGTTGCATGCATGCATGCCAACAATTTGGTATCTTAGTGCCTCTGGCAGTCTCCTCCTTGCCATGCCAATATTTATTGATAAAAGAAGTGACAAATTTTCTTGTTTTGTACCCAGATATTGCATGTGGATGATAGCGTTTTTTTGTGACATTCGTGGGAAGCATGCTTAGTGTGGACAAGGAGATGTGTTTGGAATATGCTATCAACCAGAAATATTATGTTTCACAAAATGAAATGTATTGCAAGACACAGCAATCATTAACCCTTTCATACTTTTGTATGTGTTATTACGTACGAAATCTTTTGTTTAATTTAAATCTTTAATACTTTTGTTGAGTGCTAGAAATCACAATCAGAGCTTTAAAAAAATGAGGATACCAGAGCAAAAGCCAACACTCTCCTTGCTTATATTTCATATTTAGTCAAACACAAATATTTTGTTTATATAAATTTGTTTTATTACAAATTATTGGAGTGTGACTGTGGGCACTCTCCAATAATTTGTAATAAAACAAGTTTTGAATTACAAATTCAGACCAAAAATAATCTAGTCCTCAATCAGATAAACACTAATGTGAAAAATATCTTGTTATTGCTTCTTTCCGACGTTTGACGTCGCATTTTGAAAAACATTGAAGAAACGGAATTTCCAGTGACGTTTGAACGTCAGGATAATTTAAGTCTCATGGGGTTAAAACATAATCAGTAACAGCAACTTCACTGTTAGGAAACATTTCAGGGGGTGCTTAATTAAGTTCCAGGTATATAGGTTGGATATGGTGAGGAGAACCCAGTCTCTGTTGATTCCTTTATGACAAAAGCGAGGGACAGAGGGACCTTAATCTCCAAATTTTCTCTTCCTCAGTTATTGGAGGCTGAATTAAAACAAAATTAAACCCTCTGGCTTTCAGTGTTAACCCTTTACCCAACATAACAACCAAAACCAGCCAGTGCTATTTACAAAAATCGCCAATTTTTATTATTTTTTCATTTTTTGTCTCAAAAACATAGGTTATGACCCCTCTTTGGAACGAGCTCATCGAGCTCGTTCCAATGAGGGGTCATAACGTATGTTTTTGAGACAAAAAATGAAAAAAAATTAGTTATTCAAGAATTTTGTTTTCAAGTGTCATCTGCTTTTCATGTTAGGTAAAGGGTTAAGACTATTTTTTCCACCTACACTTCTTTGGCTTCTTTATTCTGAAAGAGAGATAAGCCACAAGGACCACAATTCATGTTGCTGTATGTCTTCATCTTGTTTAAATTTGCTGTACTCATAAAATGATTGTTCGATTTACACTGATTTTTTTACTGTTGATTTCTTTCAGTGACAAAGTGCAAGCATTAGCATACGGTCACACTTCTAAGCAGTTGATATCTGCATCAGATGATTGTTGTGTAGTTATATGGAATATGGATGTAAAGAGAATGGAGGTACATGTGTCTTTTGTATCTGATTTAACCCTTTATTACACACTGTTCTTTGTAATCCCCATCTACAGCAACACTAACCGTGCAAAAAATGAAAATCTGTTCCACACAGATGTGTAGGAAGGAAATTGTTGACAGACTATTTTTAAATAGAAGCAAAATTCCACTGGAATTTTCTACAAATTGTGCAGCGCAATTACAATTTGAATCACTAGCGATAGCTGAAAATTGTACCCTGAATTCCAATGTGTTCTATGTGCCAGTGGGAACATAGAATATTGGAACTCGGATAACAAAATAGTAACACAGGTTCCCCTTGAAAATTTTGTTGGCGATAAACGTGTTCTTTTTGTTGATAGCTGTCAAATGAATTGCTGAGTGTCCTAATAATTGTCTTTTATAGACGTGAAGGCATGTAATAAACACATAATGATACATGCAATGAATGGGTTAATCAATGTGGCACTTGTGCCTTCGCAGAAGGATCAAACTCGAGGCCTGCATGCAGCCTCTCGATTTATCCTTCTGCACTGGCATTCGTGCCATATCAGTTAACACATTCACACACCTGTGGTGTTTTGTTTATTTACCTAACAAATCAGCCACATCTGCCTGTTTAATTTATGACACTGAGCTGCTGAAACAAAAAATTATGAAATGAACAAACCACCATCTGTCCATCTAACCAGCGTCGACTTTACCTTATCAACTTCCTGTCATAAACCACTGGACTGAATTGAACCAGATTTGTCATGCATGTTTCATGGATATCATATGACAATTCAAATTTGTTCAGATAAAGTTGCCACGCCCACAAGGGGCATTACTCTGGTAGCACCTATAAATTGTTTTCCAAAATTAAAAAAATCTCCACAACCCTTGGAAGATTTGCAGTGCTTGTCTACAGCTGATAGAATTGGAAGCAGTCAGGAAGACCTCATAATAATTATCTGACATGGACACCAGATTTATGAATAATTTCATGACTTCATTCCTCTGTGGTGTTGATGAACTAACTGAATGTGACCCAAAATACTTCTTGAACCACTTTATCAGGTGAGTGATTAAGGCCCCTTGAGGCCTTGTTTTATTTTTGGGGAATTAATGACCCTTTCAACATCCAGGGTCATCTTGTGTCAGACAGTTGTAGGGTGGATGAAGCCAGAGTACCCTGAGAGAACCACTGAGTAGTGGCAAGTAACTCAGACTACCAAACGCATTGACTCATGCACAAGCAGGGTTAGCATTGGATGAGAACAAGTGCACCATCAGTGTGCACTTTGCCTTAGAACACAGTACCTCCATGCCCCCATGTGTACAATAGGAATTAAGGCCCTTGCCCTAGGACCCAATATGGTTACCCCTGGCATTGATTGAACCCTGGGCTTTCAGTTTGAAGTTCAATGTCATAACCGCTGAGTCACCGCACTCCCCGAACAAAACTATATCATGTGACCCCTTAGAAAATTTTTATATTGTGTGCTGGGGGGTGGGGGGGGGGGAGCCTGATAGTACAATGAAAAGTATTTGTCATTGTTGAAATTTTTTACTTCATTTTACATTAGAATTTTGTAGAACTCCAAATGAATGAAGGGGCGGCGGAAATTCGCTAAAAGCGGAGGGGCACAATTTACAATGCTACCATGGTTTTACCCAATATGAGAAAAGTTACAATCGTATGTTGGTAAATGTACCATGACTTGCTATAGTCTCTGTCCTGTCCATTTCTTCTGTTTCAACCATCTTCCTACCTAAAGGCCAGCCTTCAAGTTAGAAAATGGTCAAAGTAGAAGAAACAGACAGAAGCGACCGAAAGTGGGATTCTTTGGCTAATATTGTTTGGATTTACAAATAATGTTACAGGAATGCCTTATGTTGACATGTTTGCATGCTCTCATTTTAACTCAGTGTGTAACTGCGAAACATATCTGTGGAAAAAAGTGGAGGGGTAAGTGCCCCCCGGCTCTGCCGCCTCTGTGTGAAAGGTATTTATGCTGCTAATTTAGTTTTACAAAGATTGGCAAAAATTGGGTAAATGACTATTATTCACTTCAGAAGATAACAAGCGACTCATTTTTTCGACTCTTCACAGCTACTAAATCTTGAACAAGTTGCAATAATGTTTACTAGAGTTGCCCCAAGTTTCCATATCATCGCCTGAGTGCTAGAATGTTCTATGTCGCCTATGGTACATAGAACATTCCAGCACTCTGGCGACGATATGATAACCCTCTAGTGATGCAAAATTCAAACCCAGTCAACAAAATTCTCAAAAATCAGCATTCAATTTTAGTTTGTTTTTTTTGTTTCAAAAACATAGCTTATGTCCCCCTCATTGGAACGAGCTTGTTGAACACATTTCAGTGAGGGTTCATAAGCTGTCTTTGATGCAAGATTCAAGAATTTTATTTGCAAGTGTTGTCTGCCTTTTGTGTTAGGTATTTATTTATTTATTGGAGTTTAACAACACTTTTGACAGTCAGGGTCACCTCATGTTGATCAGTTTTATGGATGGAAGAAGCCAAAAGAACCACCGAGCAACTGCCTGACTCTCTAGCGTACTAACTCCATTCAAGCATCGTTAGCCTTGGTTGCAGACAGGTGCACCATCGACGTGTGCAGCACACCTTAGTAAACAGCACCACCGTGCCCCTACGTAGGCAATCAGGATTAAATACCTTCTTCAAGGCCACTACACAGTTACCTCTGGCAGGGATCGAAAAGAGTACTTCTTGGTTTGAACTTTAGTGCTGTATCTATGAGCCACTGTGTTCCCTTTGTGTTAGATAAAGGATTAATAGTGGGTATTCTTTAAGATGGCAGTGAAGGTGAACCAAAGAGGGTTGTTGGCAGTTGGTTTTGCCGATTGGCTTTGGTTACAAAGGTGTTGTAGAATTTTAATCTAAATGATGCTTTAATGGATGAGAAGGAACCAAATCCCTCATTTCATGTGTTTGTTGCAGGCCGCAAGCTGAGAGATCCTCGGCTCAAACCCCCACCTGCAGCAACTATGCTACAACTAAGACATTAGTATGTTGGGGAGCTGACAGTTGCTTACCATTGCTTGGTGGTTCTCTCCAGGTACTCTGGCTTCCTCCATCCATAATACTGCCATGGTCATGATTAGCCATAGTGCAGCAATATGTGACCTTAAACACCAATAAATATAAATAAATAATTTTTCCTTCCTTTTCAGACACCTGAATGGGCAGAGAGTGATGTTTGTGAAAAATGTAAAGTACCATTTTTCTGGAATGTGAAAAAGATGTGGGAAGAGAAGACAATTGGCAACAGACAGGTAACTTTAAATTTGTCCTGTTTATCAAACACAAAGAGCAGAAGACACCTTTTCCACTGGTTGAGTACTAGAAGTTACTATCAGGGCTTTCAATAAATGAGGGTACCGGAGTAAATGCCAATACTATAAATCTTCTACAATTGTATTATCCAGAATTATATTTTCTACCCAAAATGAATCATTAGCATTTTAAAAGATATGGCAATTTGCCGACTGGCAAATTGCCAAATCTTTGAAAATGCTAATGGTTTATTTCAACCCATTTAAAGTCATAACTAGAAAATACACTTCTAGAAAATACAACTGCAAACATTTTATAGTATTGGCCCCAGGTGTATTCAGAAATGATGTCACAAGGAGTTGTTTACTTCCAATAACGTTTGGGTTACTTGGTTTATATCTTCACAATGTTGTTTTTTCTGACATTTTTTTTACACAATAACACTTTTAATTACAGATTTATGAAACTTCGTATTGTTTGTGATGTCTAACACTTTGTATAGAATGTTTTTTATGCTTTTTCACATACAAACAAAATCTGAGAGTTGATAATTTTTCCAACTTAGCACCTCAAAGCCCCTTTAAAGTACATGTTGTCCGACTCAATGTTGGTTCAAGTCCAATAAAGACCTTTGAAGGTTAACAGCTCCTAAAGGATGATAAGGAAAAGCCTATGGTTCAGGGTTTCACAAATGACTGTTATACTATGGGGGAAGAGGGGCGGCAGTCAGTCAGTCTCCTGAACATTTCCCCAGATGTAGTTTATATTAGTCGTTCTTATATGATATTCAAAGTGACAGGCCTGGCAGAGCATGTGAAAGAGTTCAACCCTAAGAAATAAAATATCTCTAAGGAGTCTCGATTTCACATGAAATGTCCTAACCTTGATCACTAAAAATGAACTGAGGCGGGGTTTACCAAGGCTCAGATCCATTTTAGTGATCAAGGTTGAGAAATTTTATGTCATGATTTGCATGACAAATTTGAAATTCTTTTCATCCCATAATGTATAATTTATTCTTTTAGCTAACATACCGACTAAACTGGCCAGAGCTATTCACAGAAATTGCCAAAACAAATTTTATTTTTAGCTCAACTTTGACGAAGTCAAATTTGAGCTATTGTCATGGCCCGTCGTCCATCGCCTGTCTGTCCGTCTATCCATCTGTCCGTAAATTATGCAAATTAGACTAACTTTGATGTTTTTTGGTGTTACTTTCAGCACTGTAAGTGCAAATGCCAATACAGCTCGGGCTAGAGGCCGTATTTATGAACCGATCTTTACGAAACTTCTTGGGTACCTTTGTTATCACCGTGGGACGAGAACGAGTGTTTTGGGGTCCGGTCCAAAATTCAAGATGGCCGATGGCAGCCATTTTGTATGAAATTTGGTGCAATCAGATTTTTGCACAGAACTTCCATATGAAAGCGCTGATTTGAATAATTTTTTGTGTGAATGTTTAGTACCATGGGATACATCACATATAATACGGGTTTTTTCCTCGTGCAGAAATTATGCAAATTAGATGAACTTTGATTTTTTCAGTGCTGCCTACACACAGTAAGTACACATGTCAATACGGCTCAGGCTAGAGTCTGTATTTATGAACCGATCTTCACGAAACGTCTTGGGTACCTTTGTTATCACCTTGGGACGAGAACGAGTGTTTCTGGGTGCGGTCCAAAATTCAAGATGGCTGCCAGTGGCCATTTTGTATCGAAATTAGGTCTAATCAGTTTTTTGTACACAACTTCTATACGGCTCAGGCTAGATGCCGTATTTATGAACCGATCTTTACGAAACTTCTTGGGTACCTTTGTTATTACTGTGGGATGAGAACGAGTGTTTTGGGGTGTGGTCCGAATTTCAAGATGGCCACCAGCAGCCATTTTGTACCAAAATTAGTGCAATCAGTCTTTTGTACAGAACTTCTGTATGAAAGTTCTGATTTGAATAAATTTTTGTATGAATGTTTAGTAACATGGAATACATCACATATAGTACGGGTTTTTTTCTCGTGCAGAAATTATGCAAATTAGATGAACTTTGATTTATTCAGTGCTACTTATACTCTGTAAGTGCACATGTCAATACGGCTCGGGCTAGAGGCTGTATTTATGAACCGATCTTCACAAAACTTCTTGGGTACCTTTGTTATCACCTTGGGACGAGAACGAGTGTTTCTGGGCGCGGTCCAAAATTCAAGATGGCTGCCAGTGGCCATTTTGTACCAAAATTTGGTCCAATCAGTTTTTTGTCACAACTTCTGCACAGCTCATATTTGTGAACTGATCTTCACGAAACTTCTTGGGTACCTTTGTTTTCACTTTGGGACAGGAATGAGTGTGTTTTGGGGTGCCTTTGTTATCACTGTGCTATGAGAACAAATATTTTGGGGTTCAGTCAGACCCACTGTGGGACTCAATGATTTTTTCTAGTTTAGCATCTGACTGTCACCCACCTTTACAATACTTTACCTATACATTTGTTACAGGCAACGCTCAGTATTTATGTACAGACCGTTACAATACTTTATATGTACCTTTGTTATCAGGTCATTACCTAGATGTTTGTCATTGCTGTGTCACATACTATACATGTACATGTCTTTGTCTTGACAAGTTGAGCTACAGTGTCATTGACACTTTCATTTTCATCTTTTATCCTGACAACAAAGCTGATCGACCGGTTTATTCCCAACAGGACAAATGTCGAAAATGGTCATCCCGCCAAGACAAATTTAATTAAAATGACTTTATAACCCATTTTTGGCTCGACTATTTACAATTGTTAGCCCGACTGTTTACAGTTAGGGCTGTAGTCATGACTTTTGTTCATCCATCTGTCCATCTGCTAACATTTAGAGTTTTGGTTAAAGTTTGTGGGTAAAGTTTTTTACTGAAGGTTCAAGTGGTGTTTTTAAAGTTTTTTTGGAGGGTAGGGGGGTGGGGAGTGTGTTTTAAAATTACACCTTTAATTCTTCAAACAGTTTAGTGGAATGTCACTGTTTCTTATTTGGGACAATGTTTACTATTTATTGAACATTTCTACAGTGATTTTCATTAAAATCGGCATGATTTTAACCCCTTTTAAACATGTTTTCTGGGGGCGTGGTGGCTCAGTAGGTAGAGGTGCAGGCTACAAGCCAAGAGATCCTTCGTTCGAATCCCACCTGCGGCAACCGCGTTGTGTCCTTAGGCAAGACACTTCACCCCCATTGCCCACGTAGGGGCACGGTGATGTTGTGCACTAAGGCATAGTGCACGTCGATGGTGCACTGTCTTCAACCAATGCTAACCCTGCTTGTGTGGAGTTAGTATGTTGGGGAGCTGACAGTTGCCCGCCGTTGCTCAGTGGTTCTCTCCGGGTACTCTGGCTTCCTCCACCCGTAAAACTGTCAAGGTCATGATTAGCCATTGTGCAGAAATATGTGACCTTAAATGCAAATAAATAAATAACTTGTTTTCAGACTTACTTTCTTTGTATTTGAGATTAGACTTTGCCACGAACTTTCTTACTCTGATACTTGCAGGGTCAATACAACTTAATGATTCCATTTACATCAATGATTTCTTTTATCAGTTTTAGAAATATTTAACCCTTTTTTGCCAATCAGTTTTACTTAGTATTCGCAGCTTAAAGTTTCGGTTTAAAGTTCTGCTTTTCAAGGTTCTACCTTTCATTCTCCAAACACTCTGTTACAATGTCATTTACAGTTTTGGTTAAAGCTTGTGGTTAAAAACCCAGACAAACACCACCACCCCTTCCCTCCCTCAATTGGGCTTTTTTTTTTTTTTTTTTTATTTTCTCCAATATGTATTTTGAACTATTTACAGTCACTACATGTGGAACCTTTTTTTTAAACTTGCGTACCCCCTCCGCCAACAGTATAAATTATTTTTCTGAAACATTATATTTTTTGATTTTTAGCTCAACTTTGGCGAAGCCAAATTTGAGGTATTGCCATGGTCCTTCTGTCCATCCGTCTGTCGCACCGTATACACAGCTCGGGGTAGAGGCCGTATTTTTTAACCAATCTTTACGAAACTTCTTGGGTACCTTTGTTATCACCGTGAGACGAGAACAAGTGTTTTTGGTCCGGTCCAAAATTTAAGATGGCCACTGGCAGCCATTTTGTACCAAAATTAGGTGCAATCAGATTTTTGCGCAGAACTTCCATATGAAAGTGCTGATTTGAATAATTTTCTGTGTGAATGTTTAGTACCATGGGATACATCACATATAATACAGGTCTTTTTCTCGTGCATAAATTATGCCAATTAGACTAACTTTGATCTATTTGATGTTACTTTCAGCACTGTAACTGCAAATATGAATACGGCTCTGGCTAGAGGCTGTATTTATGAACCGATCTTTACGAAGTTCTTGGGCACCTTTGTTATCACCTTGGGACAAGAACAAGTGTTTTTGGGTGCAGTCTGAAATTCAAGATGCCTGCTGGCGGCCATTTTGTACGAAAATTGGTGCAATCATTTTTTTTTTTGTGCAGAACTTTTGTATGAAAGTTCTGATTTGAATAAATTTCTGTATGAATGTTTAGTAGCATGGAATACGTCACATATAATACAGGTTTTTTCACGTGCAAAAATTATGCAAATTAGATGAATTTTGATTTATTCAGTGCTACTTATACACAGTAAGTGCACATGTCAATACGGCTCGGGCTAGAGTCTGTATTTATGAACTGATGTTCATGAAACTTCTTGGGGTACCTTTGTTATCACCTTGTGACAGGAACGAGTGCTTTTGGGTGCTTTTGTTATCACTGTGCTATGAGAACAAATATTTTTGGGTTCAGTCAGACCCACTCTGGGACTCAAAGATTTCTTTTATAGTTTAGTTTCTAACTGTCGCCCACCTTTACAATACTTTGCCTACACATCTGTTACAGGCTACGGTCAGCATTTATGTACAGGCCGTTACAATACTTTACATGTACCTTTGTTATGAGGTCATTACCTAGATGTTTGTCATTGCTGTGTCACATACTATACATGTACATGTCTTAAACAAGTTGAGCAACAGTGTCGACACTTTCATTTACTTCTAACCATGGCTTATTTGTCCTTATTGGAACAAGCTCATCAAGTTTGTTCCATTAATAGGTCATGAGGTATGTTTTGAAGTAGAGAAATGAAAAAAATAAAATCTGAATAGCAAATCTTGTATATCACGAGTGCAGAGATGGCAGATTCCTTATGTAAACATGTAACAAAAAATGGCTCCGACTGTTTTGCGTCTAAGCATTGCCATTGCTGGGACAGTCAGGCTGCATGCGTGACATGCAAACACAGCTTACTTTTGGACAGAGATATTTCAATTAACTGGTTAAGTGCTGGAAACCCATTTTGGGTTTTTATCCTGAAGTGCGGGTACCGGAGTTAAAAGGCTTCATATTCTGTGGATGCGCTTCTATGAATTTTTGATGTGATATTATTAAGTCTGGGTGGATTTGCTGTGTTGCAACCTGCCTGTAGGCACTCTCCCATTAATTGTAGCAAGGCAATAATATGTTAACAAAATTTTGAGAACTAAAAATAAAACTTAGCACGTTACCAGTTAACAGAGACGCCACACTTTGTTACAAGACATTATCTGCTATTTTTTTTGTATCTTTTTCATCAACAAAACTCCCAAACACATGCATAAAATAAAGCCCTAAATTACTTCAAATAGCATACATTGTAATGTACACACTCTTTTTAAAGTAAATTTCCCCCATATTTGACAAAAAAAATTTTTTTTTGTCTTCATGCGATATTTTACCAGTTTGTCTTGTTGGGATTCATCTTGTTGAGATGACACCGATGGACCACTCATTGGAATGAGTTCATTCTAATGAAGGTTAAAAAGCTATGTTTCTAAAAAAACCCAAATTTTTTTATTTTTCAGGAAATATTGATTTTTTGCATTTGTCATCTGATGTTTGAATTTGGTAAACAGTTGATGAAATATAGAACAAGATTGATTTAATTCTACTTCAGAAACCATCTCACAATGTTATGACGTTGACTTCTGATGTCATTCTCGTAATAGACGTGTTGTGAATGATACTTTTCATAATGTCGGGATTCTTCTGCCTTCTTTGGGAAAGGGTCCGGGTCCCATGAAATTGGTGTCATAGAGGCACCAATTGGGAATTTGTTCTGGAGGAAAAAACGTATAAAGACTTACGAAATTTTACTTTCGAATTGAACAAGGAACATTAAAGACTGATATCTGAGCAAATGCATGTACACTTCTAGTATGTTTTACATATATAACAAACAGCCACATGGAATCATGTTCACCCCAGTCTCTATCTAACTATACTATTAAAGAAGAACTTAATTGTCATTTGCCCTTGAATTTAACCCTGTCCCTGTCATGGTGGTCGATTCTGTCTTTGTCTGTTTCTGCCTCTCTGACGTCTGTCTCTCTTTCTCTCTGATTCATGAGTTCATAGGCCATATTTCTTTTTTTCTTGTTTACATGTGGAATGACTTTGTTTTGTTTGGAATTATCGGTCTCTCTCTCTGGAGGGGAGAGAGAGAGAAGCATGGGGAGAGGCAGAGGTAGAGATGTTGGATTAATGAGATAGACAAGAGATGTAGAAACAGACAGAAAGGGCCTGAATCGACCATGGTGACAGAGATAGGGTTAAAAACTTTCTAAGTTTCATTAGTATGCAATTTAAAATGGTGTCCTGAATTGTGTGGTCATAATGCCTCAGAAAACCAATCAATGGTTTTCTGAGGCCTTATGACTGCCCAGTTCAGGACACCAATTGTGAATTAAATAATTTTTGTTAAAGAGGAGATTGGGAATGGGAAATTTTAGGTTTGGAATTGAGAAAAATTTTGCCCAAATACCTTTGGGAAAGGGTCCCATATTCAGCCCATGTAGACACCCAAAAGAATACCTGCATAATGAGTTATTTGATGGCTATTATGTAATAAAAAGACTTATCACTGTACTCTGTACATTGTAGCACCATTGTAGAAAATGTGGGAAAGCTGTGTGTTCCAAGTGTAGTACAAAGAAATCATCAATACCTATGATGGGGTATGAATATGATGTCCGAGTTTGTGATGATTGTGCAGAGAGTATAACAGATGAAGAGTAAGTAAAGTTGGGGCACATTTAATCCTTGACCAGGGATGCGGTGGCATTGCAGTAACCGGTTCTGGTCAGCTCACCGAAGTTAAGCATGGGTGACCGTCTGAGCGATCGATTCAGACTCCCACGTTGTGTCCTTGGGCAAGGCACGTAACCCCGATGATCCACATGGTGGTACAATGACGCCTTGTACTAAGACGTATTGCAACGTCGATGGTGCGCATGTCTTCAACCAATCTAACCATTCCTGTGCTGCAGTGCGGAGTTGGCAGCTGCTTGTCGTTGCTCAGTGGTTCTTTCTGGGTACTCTGGCTTCCTCCACCCATAAAACTGTCACTGACACGATATGACCTTGACTGTTAAAATGTCGTAAAACCTTAATAAATAAATAAATAAATAAATAATAATCCTTGACCAAGAACAGACGATACTTGCAAAAGTAACACTTATTTAGTTATTTATTGGAGCTTAATAACACTTTTGACAGCCAGGGTCATCTCGTGTTGGACATTTTTATGGTGGAGGAAGCCGGAGTACCCGGTGAGAACTAATGTACAACGGCGATCAAGTGTGAGACTCCCCAACATTCTAACTCCACACAAGCAGGGTTAGCATTGATTGAAGACAGGAGCACCATTACACCTTAGTATACAGTGCCGCCCGAGCCCTCACATGAGCAATCTGGATTAAGTGCCTTGCCCAAGGACACAACACAGATACCCCTGGTGTGGATCAACCTGTCAATCTCTCCATTTAAAATTCAGTGTCGTATCCACTGAGCCACCATTCCCCCTAAAAGTAACACTTTACCTAACGAATCTGCCCGCATAATATGCAAATTGAGAAGTTGAAAAAATGAAATTTTCAAAATATTTCAACAAAACCATATCATGTGACCCCCTCATTGGAACGAGCTCATTTTGTTGAAAAATTTTAAAAAATGATCTTTAAAATAATAAATTTTGATATCGTCTGCGTTGGATAAAGGGTTAACTGATTGAATGCTGGAAGCCAACATCATGTTGAAAAGTTCAGAAATTCAATCACTGACTTTGCACAATATATGTTAGTTTGTTGTTTTCTCAGCAACAGAAAAAAAAATTGGGCATATAAAATTGTTTTGTTACAATTTATTGCCTGTTGGGACTCTTCGATGTACTGTAATAAAACAATTATTTTTCTAAACAAAGACTTCCCTTGCTAATAGCTAGGAACGATCCTTAAAAAATACTAATGGTGTAAATTACCTTTTGAAATATAATATACCACTCTCTATCAGATGAATTAGTAAACATTTTTATATTTTTCTCCAAAAATTACTGATTTTCCCTCATTGGAACAAGCCCGTTCCATTGAGAGATCATAAGCTATGTTTTTGAGACATAAAAATGAAAAAAAATAATATTTCATTTACCATTTTTTAAAACAGCTGTGGCTGTATTTTGTCATGTTAAGTAAATGGCAAATTTTTTTTTTCTTTGTCTGTCTCAAGAGTTTGGTGGTTTGTAGGTCGAACTGAATATTGTTTATTACATGACACTATACTGTAACAAGTAATTTCAACCAGAATTAACACAAAAATGCCCCAGAACACCCGAATTGTCCCACAGAAACAATTCGGTTTTACCAACTTGGCAGTGTTTCAGATTATTTGGTGAGGGAAAAGAGAAAAAACTGCTATTTTTATACTGTACCAATGACCCAGACTTAGCTGGTGCTAACTCTAACAAAACCAGGGCCAAACACAAATTTTGCCCCCAATCCCCAAAATTTGCATCTAAAACAAAAAGAAATCATGTCCTAAAGGACCTCCATACTACGCCTCTACTGCGCATGCGCAGTGACGCAGACGTCCCGAAATTGGCGCCAATTATCATTCTCTGTTTGGCCCTTCATCAGTCAACATCTCACTGATCTTTGTGCTTGTAAATCTCAGTTTAAAGGATGCCAGACACGTAATTTTTGGAGAAAATGTGATTCTAAGGAGGATAGAAGGAGGAGAGGAAAAAGAAGTAACAAAAAATAATCAGGGCTGTACTTAAAATTTTTTGATGAAATTATGTTAAGTTGCCTATTTTCGAGGCATGGGCCTCTTGTTGTCATTCTTGCTAAATGTTGCACTGCTTATTCAGTGTTTCCTCTCCCCTAGCCTTCTAAAGTCCCCCCTTGCAATTCTCCCATGCTTTTGGCATATTTTTGAGAAAGTTCATTTCTAAAATTTCCTGGGAGAGTTGCTTGGTTACAGAATGTTTTCTGTTATATTTTTATACTGTACCAATGACCCAGACTTAGCTGGTGCTAACTCTAACAAAACCAGGGCCAAACACAAATTTTGCCCCCCAATCCCCAAAATTTGCATCTAAAACAAAAAGAAATCATGTCCTAAAGGACCTCCATACTACGCCTCTACTGCGCATGCGCAGTGACGCAGACGTCCCGAAATTGGCGCCAATTATCATTCTCTGTTTGGCCCTTCATCAGTCAACATCTCACTGATCTTTGTGCTTGTAAATCTCAGTTTAAAGGATGCCAGACACGTAATTTTTGGAGAAAATGTGATTCTAAGGAGGATAGAAGGAGGAGAGGAAAAAGAAGTGACAAAAAGTTAAAAAATTTATAGTAATTTATATATTTTTTATACTTACCAATGACCCAGACTTAGCTGGTGCTAACTCCACAAAAAACCAGGGCCAAACACAAATTTTGCCCCCCAATCCCCAAAATTTGCATCCAAAACAAAAAGAAATCATGTCCTAAAGGACCTCCATAGTACGACTCTACTGCGCATGCGCAGTGACGCAGTCGTCCCGAAATTGGCGCCAAATATCATTCTTACTGGCAGTGCCTGGTCAGCGCTATGTACTCAGCGGGGAGGCAAGAGTTCCCAACTCAGGGAGGGCCATCCCCGTCTGGGTCATTGGTAAGTATAAAAAATATATAAATTACTATAAATTTTTTAACATTTTTATACTGTACCAATGACCCAGACTTAGCTGAATAGTAAACAGGCTGGAGGGCCTAGGACATAGAGGAAAATCCAATAAGCTCAATTATAAAATAAAGAGATAACCCCTTAAGGAGAAAAGGAGTATTAGGCTTTACATGTATCTTTCTTATTTAATATTTAAATTAGAAAGATACACTACCCTTAATAATTGAGCACAATAACATTCATGTTCTCTATTAATATCCAGTATAACCTTTATACTAATTATTATTAAAACAAGCCAATAAATAAAGTAGTCCAGAGAATTGAGACTCTTTATAATCATTTAAAAGTGTCCGAGTATTGTATATTAAAGCCCGTTTGACACTTGACATATACAAATGCTTCACACCGAGCTACACTTTAAAAATAAGACATGAATGAAATTAAACATTAATATTACACTTTAAAACCATCCCGGAAGCGACTCAGAAATACTGTCTTGGAGGAGGCATTCCCTTGCTTTTCACTATAAAGCAGGTGACCTAAGGGAACACCTGCCCCCCCCCCTTCCCCTTGCCCTGGGTCAAATAGCCCAGAGCGAAGAGGGCAGCCGGACGGAGTCACTGCCGGAACAGAAAGCCTGCATAACTATAGTTGCAACTGTTTAGTGGACGACATTCTGAGCAACAGATAACGGACCTAAACAATGCAGGTCTCCAGAAATGGACTCAATATTTCTGAGATAAAAATTAGTAAATGTGGATGGCTGAGACCAATAAGCAGCCTTCATTAAATCTGTAATAGCAACACTATTAGCATAAGCCCAGGAAGTAGAAAGAGCTCTTACTTCATGAGCAGAAATCTTAAGCACAGACTGCTGAGAAGAAGATAAATCTTCATACGCAGTACGGATAGTTAACTGAATCCATCTAGCAATAGAATGGACTGAAATGTCCTTTCTATTAGGCATCAAAGACAGAAAGAAACGTTTCCGTCCCTTTCTGATGAACTGAGATCTCTGTTTATAGATACGTAGTGCTCTAACAGGACAGAGTAAAGGCCTACGCCCGTCTGAAGACGGAAGAGCCTTAATAACAATAGGTTCCGGATATTTATTAGGAGCCTGATTCTTAGCTAAAAAACCGACGTTAGTAGTGAAGGTGATAGTGTTCCCAACACTACGATAATGAGAATCATCCACCGATAGTGCATGAAGCTCACTGACTCTTCTGGCAGAAGAGAAAGCTAAGAGAAAAGCTGTCTTATAAGATAAGAATTTGAAATCTACTGTCCCAAGAGGTTCAAATGGCTTTTCCTTCAATTTAAGGAGAACCCAAGCTAAATTCCACTTAGGAATTAATCTAAGAGTTCTTGGTCTATTTATCGAAAAGTTTCTAACCAATTTCGATAAAGAGACATTAGATCCAATTTGTAAACTATCATGATGTGCATAGGTATCAGATAACATAGATCTATAACCCTTTATAGTAACCGGTTGCAGTTTGATTTCGTCAAACAAGTATACTAGAAAGTTAGCAATGTCTGGTATAGAGGGATCAAATATATCAACAGAATGATCCCTACACCAACGACGGAAAACCTTCCACTTAGCCGCATAGTTTAGCGAAGAGGAGGTCCTCCTACAGTTAGAAATCGCGTCCACTGCTCGTCCTGTAAAGTGCTTGCCATGCAAGAAGGACCGCACAACGGAAAAACGTGAAGGTTGAGACCTTGCGGGTTGTGATGCAGTTGGCGCGATTTCCCCTGCCAAAGAAGATCCTCTCGTGGAGGGAGCTTCCGCGGTAGGTCCCACAACAGACACCTGAGTAGATTTATCCACGGTCTCTGTGGCGACAGAGATGCTACCAACAGAATCTTGCATTGAGATTGTTTTATCTTTAGCAATACTTGTTGAATTAACGGCGCTGGAGGATACGCATATCCTATCATTCCGTCCCAAGGGATCGATAGAGCGTCTACAGCAAATGCTCTTGGATCCGGACACGGGGACACATACGTCTGCAACTGATTGTTGAGATGTGTCGCAAATAAGTCTATCATTGGCCGTTCCCATTGGTAGCAAATCTGATTGAATACTTGTTTGTTGAGAGTCCACTCCGACGGCAACAAGCGACCCTTTCGAGAAAGGGAGTCTGCTAGCACATTCAGACGACCCGGTATGTGACGGACCGAAAGAAGAACGTGATGTTCCAACGCAAACAGAAGGATTCTTTCCGTTAGATTGAACAACGGAACTGAATGAGTGCCTCCCTGATTCCGTATATACGCCACTACTGTCGTATTGTCGGATAGGATTTGGACATGAGCATCGTGAATAATGTCCATCCAGTGACGTAACGCAAGCCAAATTGACATCATTTCCTTGATGTTTATGTGCTTGCACAGGAATTGCGGATCCCAAAGACCCTGGCATCTCGAATCCGTTGGGATTAATGATGCACCCCAACCTGTTTGACTGGCATCCGTCATAATGGTAAAACTCGGATCCGGCAACTGCAGCGGAACTCCTTGAGTTAACCACTGAATGTTTGCCCAAGTCTGAATCTCTTGTTTCACTTGATCTGACAAGAGAACGTCTACATCGAGCGAATGAATTTTCACACTCCAATTCTGAGTCAAGAAAATTTGAAGAGGCCGTGTGCGTAGCCGTCCCATCGGAATGAGATCCGCAGCGGCTCCGCACAGACCTATCAGTCTCATAAATTCTCTCGCTGTGACTTTGTCTGTATTTAGACAATAGCGAGCGTAACAACTGACTAATTTCGCTCTGGTTAACGGCAGACGAACGAGATTGTTGTGCGTCTCGAAGCTCATTCCCAGATGAGTGAATGACTTGGACGGCACCAGATCCGACTTCTCCTCGTTTACTATGAAACCGAGACGTCGGAGCAATAGAAGAAGATTCTGAACATCGTTCTGAAGCGTTAACTCGTTGCCGTACCTCTGAAGAATGTCGTCCAGGTAGGCCGACGTTACCGCAGACGAATGAGCTCGGAAGTAAATCATTACCGAGTTCATTACTCGAGTGAAAGCCCAGGGTGCTAGATTCAATCCGAAGCACATGGCCCGGAACTGATACACCACTCCTAGGACTGCGAAGCGTAGATACTTTCGGAATGTCGGATGTACCATGACGTGAAAGTACGCATCTTTGAGATCTATGCTCGTTGCATAATCGTTCACCCGAATACTCGCTCTGACCGATCGAATCGTCTCCATATAAAACTTCGGAGCGATGATCAGCTTGTTTATCCAGCTCAAATCTATGACTGGACGGAACGAGCCGTCTGGTTTCGGAACCAGAAACAGATGGCTGTAGAATCCCAGCGATTCCTGGTTTTCTACGACCTCTACCGCGTTCTTCATTAAAAGAGACTGCACCTCTGATAGCAGAGCGTCTCTTTTCTGAGGGTTTGACGGAAGATGAGTCCACTTTGGACTTCGAGTTAATGGAGGCTTTCGTTTGAAGGATATCTTTAGACCTTCCGAAGTCACTCCTCTCACCCAAGGGTCGTCCGTAATCGACGCCCACTCTTGAGAAAAACTCGACAACCTTCCGCCAACCGGAACGCGATAGAGGTTTGAGCCATCACCTCCTGGATCTGCGAGGCCTGCGGTAGGAGAAACCACGTCTTCCACGACCCGCACCTCGCCTCGTCGACCTCGGGGCGTCCGACCGATTGTCCCGGCCTGAAGGACGTCCCGAACGAGAGTCGCTATCCTGACGGTCTCTCGAATAAGAGCTAGAGGACGCACCGGAACCTCTATAGGAACCTCTCTTGGGCGGATAAGACCCAGAAGTGCCTGCCTTATTCGTGTCTGCTGAATCCGACCTTTTAGGAGCGGATCTAAACAACAGAGAATCACTAGCTTTCTTTTTAATATTATCATAAATAGCGGAAAGCTTGCCGTCAAATAGAAGATCTCCTGAGACCGAAGCGACTCTAAGAGAGTTCTTCACCTTAGAATCCACTAGTGTGGATGTAGACAGGGCTGCGTCACGTCTAACCAACTCCAGATTAGCCACTGAAAGGGCGGAGTTACACGTGGAATAAGCTACTGCCCTTGAAAGAAGTCTTAAGGAGGATTGTATATCCTGAAACTCTTCCCCTTGAAGACGCAGTGATAACGCCTTCGTAAGGTGATCTGCGTAAGATAAGGCATCTAAATTGGCTCTGTTAGACGCAATAGCTGTTTCCAACACTGCGGTTGGAATAGAAGCTGACGACGGTAATGATAGCTCTAAGTCTTCCGCCTCGTCGTCCATACGCAGAGGAACTCTCGGTATACCCTGACCTGCCGTGTCGAATTTATTCCTTGCATTAATGAAAGGCAGGTTGAGAGTATTTGCGGACAAGAAGCCTGCTTTCCCTGTCCTGGAAGCAAGTTTAAAAATAGCGTCGTTCAATAATTCAAATGTTCTTGCAACATTATTGGACTGCGACGGAAACTCGGGAGCGATGTCCCTGAACCGCTCGAAAAAATCAGAGTCCAATGACGCTATAATTCTCCTGTCCGGAAGCGCAGCAGTCTGGCCCGACGGAACAACTTGAGGAAGAAAGTGCCGGATGAAGTCTACGGCAGCTTTGTGTTGTTCCGAAAGGGATAGCTCCAATTCATCCGTATCCCTTTCACCATCCGGTCGGACCTCCCGATGTTCCCGGTCGTCCGCCCCCGATGCTTCGGCGGAGCGTACCGACCCAGCGCCGTCGGATAATTCTCGATCCGACACCGTCTCTGTCGGCTGCTGGGATGCTGCGATAAGCTGTGCTATCTGCACTAGAATGTCCGACGTCGAGACCTGCGGAGGAGCGGTCTTTCGCTGCTTTGCCGAGGGCAGCTCCGCATCGGATGGCTCCCGCATACTTTTCCTATGCGAACGTCCGGAGTCCATCGGTCTCGAGTCCCTGGCTGCCGGATGGTGTGACCTGGTCGCCGAATAATCCTTCCTCGGCGAAGCTGGCAAGATATCGGAGGTCACGCAGCCAAGGTGCGGTCGTGTGCGCCGGCGAGAAGAGGAAGCCTTAACAGTCTCTGCGGACTGCTTATACAACGGAGCGTCCCGAGCGACGGACGTATGCTCCGCTAAAGACACATTTTGTACCACAACATCTGGTCCCAGATGTTGTTGTACGAGAGAGGGGCCTCTCTCGCTCGCGGCCCGGCTGGACCTGGACGAGCTAGGAACCGGACTAAAAGGCTTCCTCCGTTCTCGTTCACTATCCGCCGTCACTGGGTGTGCATCTATTATTTTTATAGTGCTCGCATCACCCAAAATTTCCTCTTGGACCGCATCGGACGAACCCGGCTGCCGAACCATTCGGTGAATGGACGCTACACCGGGCGAGCTAGCGGACGACATTTGTCTAATCTCCATGAGCACTTTTGCCGCTAGCTCTGTATTTAATTGTGACGACGGACGCACACTTGAAGAAGATAACATGGAAACATCACCCTGTTCTGGTTCCTCTGAAATAGAAACTGAGAGAGTAGAGTGACCTTGTGGAGAAAGAGCCGGCATCGCTCTTTCTCCAGAAACAACATATCGTGACACACGTTTCCAATGTTTCTCATCCCAATGTTCACATACAGGACAGGGATTAATGCGAGAACACTGACTACAATTTATGCAATAATCATGAAAGTCAGAGGAAGATTTCTTCCTATTACAATTTGAACAAGTTCCTTTCATTGTGAAGGAACAACAATAAGTCCTAGTTACTCGCAAAAACCCCTGACACAAAGATACATAATAACATGATCCATTAATAAATGAAAAAACAATTGCAAAACAAAATAATTTTGAAAAAATATTTTTTCAGAGAAGCCCAAGTTGCTGAAAAGTAACGTTGAGCCCCGATGGATCCGATGGCAAAGTGTGGTCAAAAATTTTAAAATTATATAAAATAATTAATGAGACACTTTCGGATAATATAAATGTATCTTATAATGAGATAAACTACCTCAAAGGCAAACAGCCCCCCTCAAAAAAGGCTGTTGCCAATGAAAACAAACAGTGTAAACACAGAAGAAAACATGACTCCAGGCACTGAAAAAACTGGCCCGGAATCAGTCCTCAATTACACTCTATCTGATGCAAAACAGAGACTCCCAGGGGAGAATCTGCAGAACATCAGATGGAAGATGCAGAACACAAACGTTATACACCCATGGGTGAAAACGTAACTATGGGGAAAATAACAGAAAACATTCTGTAACCAAGCAACTCTCCCAGGGAAATTTTAGAAATGAAACTTCTCAAAAATATGCCAAAAGCATGGGAGAATTGCAAGGGGGGACTTTAGAAGGTTAGGGGAGAGGAAACACTGAATAAGCAGTGCAACAATTAGCAAGAATGACAACAAGAGGCGTTTGCCTCGAAAATAGGCAACTTAACATAATTTTAACAAAAAATTTTAAGTACAGCCCTGATTATTTTTTGCCACTTCTTTTTTCCTCTCCTCCTTCTATCCTCCTTAGAATAACATTTTCTCCAAGAATTACGTGTCTGGCATCCTTTAAACTGAGATTTACAAGCACAAAGATCAGTGAGATGTTGACTGATGAAGGGCCAAACAGAGAAATGATATTTGGCGCCAATTTCGGGACGACTGCGTCACTGCGCATGCGCAGTAGAGTCGTACTATGGAGGTCCTTTAGGACATGATTTCTTTTTGTTTTGGATGCAAATTTTGGGGATTGGGGGGCAAAATTTGTGTTTGGCCCTGGTTTTTTGTGGAGTTAGCACCAGCTAAGTCTGGGTCATTGGTACAGTATAAAAATATAATCAGGGCTGTACTTAAAATTTTTTGATGAAATTATGTTAAGTTGCCTATTTTCGAGGCATGGGCCTCTTGTTGTCATTCTTGCTAAATGTTGCACTGCTTATTCAGTGTTTCCTCTCCCCTAGCCTTCTAAAGTCCCCCCTTGCAATTCTCCCATGCTTTTGGCATATTTTTGAGAAAGTTCATTTCTAAAATTTCCTGGGAGAGTTGCTTGGTTACAGAATGTTTTCTGTTATATTTTTATACTGTACCAATGACCCAGACTTAGCTGGTGCTAACTCCAACAAAACCAGGGCCAAACACAAATTTTGCCCCCCAATCCCCAAAATTTGCATCTAAAACAAAAAGAAATCATGTCCTAAAGGACCTCCATACTACGCCTCTACTGCGCATGCGCAGTGACGCAGACGTCCCGAAATTGGTGCCAATTATCATTCTCTGTTTGGCCCTTCATCAGTCAACATCTCACTGATCTTTGTGCTTGTAAATCTCAGTTTAAAGGATGCCAGACACGTAATTTTTGGAGAAAATGTGATTCTAAGGAGGATAGAAGGAGGAGAGGAAAAAGAAGTGACAAAAAATAATCAGGGCTGTACTTAAAATTTTTTGATGAAATTATGTTAAGTTGCCTATTTTCGAGGCATGGGCCTCTTGTTGTCATTCTTGCTAAATGTTGCACTGCTTATTCAGTGTTTCCTCTCCCCTAGCCTTCTAAAGTCCCCCCTTGCAATTCTCCCATGCTTTTGGCATATTTTTGAGAAAGTTCATTTCTAAAATTTCCTGGGAGAGTTGCTTGGTTACAGAATGTTTTCTGTTATATTTTTATACTGTACCAATGACCCAGACTTAGCTGGTGCTAACTCCAACAAAACCAGGGCCAAACACAAATTTTGCCCCCCAATCCCCAAAATTTGCATCCAAAACAAAAAGAAATCATGTCCTAAAGGACCTCCATACTACGCCTCTACTGCGCATGCGCAGTGACACAGTCGTCCCGAAATTGGCGCCAATTATCATTCTCTGTTTGGCCCTTCATCAGTCAACATCTCACTGATCTTTGTGCTTGTAAATCTCAGTTTAAAGGATGCCAGACACGTAATTTTTGGAGAAAATGTGATTCTAAGGAGGATAGAAGGAGGAGAGGATAAAGAAGTGGCAAAAAATAATCAGGGCTGTACTTAAAATTTTTTGATGAAATTATGTTAAGTTGCCTATTTTCGAGGCATGGGCCTCTTGTTGTCATTCTTGCTAATTGTTGCCCTGCTTATTCAGTGTTTCCTCTCCCCTAGCCTTCTAAAGTCCCCCCTGGCAATTCTCCCATGCTTTTGGCATATTTTTGAGAAATTTCATTTCTAAAATTTCCTGGGAGAGTTGCTTGGTTACAGAATGTTTTCTGTTATTTTCCCCATAGTTACGTTTTCACCCATGGGTGTATAACGTTTGTGTTCTGCATCTTCCATCTGATGTTCTACAGATTCTCCCCTGGGAGTCTCTGTTTTGCATCAGATAGAGTGTAATTGATGACTGATTCCGGGCCAGTTTTTTCAGTGCCTGGAGTCATGTTTTCTAGTGTGTTTACACTGTTTGTTTTCATTGGCAACAGCCTTTTTTGAGGGGGGCTGTTTGCCTTTGTGGTAGTTTATCTCATTATAAGATACATTTATATTATCCAAAAGTGTCTCATTAATTATTTTATATAAATTTAAAATTTTTGACCACACTTTGCCATCGGATCCATTGGGGCTCAACGTTACTTTTCAGCAACTTGGGCTTCTCTGAAAAAATATTTTTTCAAAATTATTTTGTTTTGCAATTGTTTTCTCATTTATTAATGGATCATGTTATTATGTATCTTTGTGTCAGGGGTTTTTGCGAGTAACTAGGACTTATTGTTGTTCTTTCACAATGAAGGGACATTGTTCAAATTGTAATAGGAAGAAATCTTCCTCTGACTTTCATGATCATTGTATTAATTGTAGTCAGTGTTCTCGCATTAATCCCTGTCCTATATGTGAACATTGGGATGAGAAACATTGGAAACGTGTGTCACGATATGTTGTTTCTGGAGAAAGAGCGATGCCGGCTCTTTCTCCACAAGGTCACTCTACTCTCTCAGTTTCTATTTCAGAGGAACCAGAACAGGGTGATGTTTCCATGTTATCTTCTTCAAGTGTGCGTCCGTCGTCACAAATGAATTCAGAGCTAGCGGCAAAAGTGCTCATGGAGATTAGACAAATGTCGTCCGCTAGCTCGCCCGGTGTAGCGTCCATTCACCGAATGGTTCGGCAGCCGGGTTCGTCCGATGCGGTCCAAGAGGAAATTTTGGGTGATGCGAGCACTATAAACATAATAGATGCACACCCAGTGACGGCGGATAGTAAGCGAGAACGGAGGAAGCCTTTTAGTCCGGTTCCTAGCTCATCCAGGTCCAGCCGGGCCGCGAGCGAGAGAGGTCCCTCTCTCGTACAACAACATCTGGGACCAGATGTTGTGGTACAAAATGTGTCTTTAGCGGAGCATACGTCCGTCGCTCGGGACGCTCCGTTGTATAAGCAGTCCGCAGAGACTGTTAAGGTTTCCTCTTCTCGTCAGCGCACACGACCGCACCTTGGCTGCGTGACCGCCGATATTTTACCAGCTTCGCCGATGAAGGATTCTTCGGCGACCAGGTCACACCATCCGGCAGCCAGGGATTCGAGACCGATGGACTCCGGACGTTCGCATAGGAAAAGTATGCGGGAGCCATCTGATGCGGAGCTGCCCTCGGCGAAGCAGCGAAAGACTGCGCCTCCGCAGGTCTCGACGTCGGACATTCTTGTGCAGATAGCACAGCTTATCGCAGCATCCCAGCAGCCGACAGAAACGGTGTCGGATCGAGAATTATCCGACGGCGCTGGGTCGGTACGCTCCGCCGAAGCATCGTGGGCGGACGACTGGGAACATCGGGAGGTCCGACCGGATGGTGAAAGGGATACGGATGACTTGGAGCTATCCCTTTCGGAACAACATAAAGTTGCCGTGGACTTCATCCGGCACTTTCTCCCTCAAGTTGTTCCGTCGGGCCATACTGCTGCGCTTCCGGACAAGAGAATTATAGCGTGATTGGAGTTTCCGTCGCAGTCCAATAATGTTGTAAGAACATTTGAATTATTGAACGACGCTATATTTAAACTTGCTTCCAGGACGGGGAAAGCAGGTTTCTTGTCCGCTAATACTCTTAACCTGCCTTTCATTAATGCAAGGAATAAATTCGATACGGCAGGACAGGGTATACCGAGAGTTCCTCTGCGTATGGACGACGAGGCGGAAGACTTAGAGCTATCATTACCGTCGTCAGCTTCTATTCCAACCGCGGTGTTGGAAACAGCTATTGCATCTAACAGAGCCAATTTAGATGCCTTATCTTACGCAGATCACCTTACTAAGGCGTTATCACTGCGCCTTCAAGGGGAAGAGTTTCAGGATATACAATCCTCTTTAAGACTTCTTTCAAGGGCAGTAGCTTATTCCACGTGTAACTCCGCCCTTTCAGTGGCAAATCTGGAGTTGGTTAGACGTGACGCAGCCCTAGCTACATCCACACTAGTGGATTCTAAGGTGAAGAACTCTCTTAGAGTCGCTTCGGTCTCAGGAGAACTTCTCTTTGACGGCAAGCTTTCCGCTATTTATGATAAAATTAAAAAGAAAGCTAATGATTCTCTGTTGTTCAGATCGGCTCCTAAAAAGTCAGATACAGCAGACACGAATAAGACAGGCACTTCTGGGTCTAATGCGCCCAAGAGAGGTTCCTATAGAGGTTCCGGTGCGTCCTCTTGGTCTTATTCGAGAGAACGTCAGGATAGCGACTCTCGTTCGGGACGTCCTTCAGGCCGGGACAATCGGTCGGACGCCCCGAGGTCGACGAGGCGAGGTGCGGGTCGTGGAAGATGTGGTTTCTCCTACCGCAGGCCTCGCAGGTCCAGGAGGTGATGGCTTAAACCTCTATCGCGTTCCGGTTGGCGGAAGGTTGTCGAGTTTTTCACAAGAGTGGGCGTCGATTACGGACTACCCTTGGGTGAGAGGAGTGACTTCGGAAGGTCTAAAGATATCCTTCAAACGAAAGCCTCCATTAACTCGAAGTCCAAAGTGGACTCATCTTCCGTCAAATCCACAGAAAAGAGACGCTCTGTTATCAGAGGTGCAGTCTCTTTTAATGAAGAACGCGGTAGAGGTCGTAGAAAACCAGGAATCTCTGGGATTCTACAGCCATCTGTTTCTGGTTCCGAAACCAGACGGCTCGTTCCGTCCAGTCATAGATTTGAGCTGGATAAACAAGCTGATCGTCGCTCCGAAGTTTTATATGGAGACGATTCGATCGGTCAGAGCGAGTATTCGGGTGAACGATTATGCAACGAGCATAGATCTCAAAGATGCGTACTTTCACGTCATGGTACATCCGACATTCCGAAAGTATCTACGCTTCGCAGTCCTAGGAGTGGTGTATCAATTCCGGGCGATGTGCTTCGGATTGAATCTAGCACCCTGGGCTTTCACTCGGGTAATGAACTCGATAATGATCTACTTCCGAGCTCATTCGTCTGCGGTAACGTCGGCCTACCTGGACGACATTCTTCAGAGGTACGGCAACGAGTTAACGCTTCAGAACGATGTTCAGAATCTTCTTCTATTGCTCCGACGTCTCGGTTTTATAGTAAACGAGGAGAAGTCGGATCTGGTGCCGTCCAAGTCATTCACTCATCTGGGAATGAGCTTCGAGACGCACAACAATCTCGTTTGTCTGCCGTTAACCAGAGCGAAATTAGTCAGTTGTTACGCTCGCTATTGTCTGCACGCAGACAAAGTCACGGCAAGAGAATTTATGAGACTGATAGGTCTGTGCGGAGCCGCCGCGGATCTCATTCCGATGGGGCGGCTACGCACACGTCCTCTTCAAATTTTCCTGACTCAGAATTGGAGTGTGAAAATTCATTCGCTCGATGTAGACGTTCTCTTGTCAGATCAAGTGAAACAAGAGATTCAGACTTGGGCAAACATTCAGTGGTTAACTCAAGGAGTTCCGCTGCAGTTGCCGGATCCGAGTTTTACCGTTATGACGGATGCCAGTCAAACAGGTTGGGGTGCATCATTAATCCCAACGGATTCGAGATGCCAGGGTCTTTGGGATCTGCAATTCCTGTGCAAGCACATAAACATCAAGGAAATGATGTCAATTTGGCTTGCATTACGTCACTGGATGGACATTATTCACGATGCTCATGTCCAAATCCTATCCGACAATACGACAGTAGTGGCGTATATACGGAATCAGGGAGGCACTCATTCAGTTCCGTTGTTCAATCTAACGGAAAGAATCCTTCTGTTTGCATTAGAACATCACGTTCTTCTTTCGGTCCGTCACATACCGGGTCGTCTGAATGTGCTAGCAGACTCCCTTTCACGAAAGGGTCGCTTGTTGCCGTCGGAGTGGACTCTCAACAAACAAGTATTCAATCAGATTTGCTACCAATGGGAACGGCCAATGATAGATTTATTTGCGACACATCTCAACAATCAGTTGCAGACGTATGTGTCTCCGTGTCCGGATCCAAGAGCATTTGCAGTAGACGCTCTGTCGATCCCCTGGGACGGAATGATAGGATATGCGTATCCTCCAGCGCCGTTAATTCAACAAGTATTGCTAAAGATAAAACAATCTCAATGCAAGATTATGTTGGTAGCATCTCTGTCGCCACAGAGACCGTGGATAAATCTACTCAGGTGTCTGTTGTGGGACCTACCGCGAAAGCTTCCTCCACGGGAGGATCTTCTTTCGCAGGGGAAATCGCGCCAACTCCATCACAACCCGCAAGGTCTCAACCTTCACGTTTTTCCGTTGTGCGGTCCTTCTTGCATGGCAAGCACTTTACAGGACGAGCAGTGGACGCGATTTCTAACTGTAGGAGGACCTCCTCTTCGCTAAACTATGCGGCTAAGTGGAAGGTTTTTCGTCGTTGGTGTAGGGATCATTCTGTAGATATATTCGATCCCTCTATACCAGACATTGCAAACTTTCTAGTATACTTGTTTGACGAAATCAAACTGCAGCCTGTTACTGTTAAGGGTTATAGGTCTATGTTATCTGATACCTATGCACATCATGATAGTTTACAAATTGGATCTAATGTCTCTTTATCTAAGTTGGTTAGAAACTTCTCAATAAATAGTCCCAGAACTCTTAGATTAATTCCTAAATGGAATTTAGCTTGGGTTCTTCTTAAATTGAAGGAAAAGCCATTTGAACCTCTTGGGACAGTAGATTTCAAATTCTTATCTTATAAGACAGCTTTTCTCTTAGCTTTCTCTTCTGCCAGAAGAGTCAGTGAGCTTCATGCACTGTCGGTGGATGATTCTCACTATCGTAGTGTCGGGAACACTATCACCTTCACTACTAATGTGGGTTTTTTAGCTAAGAATCAGGCTCCTAATAAATATCCGGAACCTATTGTTATTAAGGCTCTTCCGTCTTCAGACGGGCGTAGGCCTTTACTCTGTCCTGTTAGAGCGTTACGTATCTATAAACAGAGATCTCAGTTTATCAGAAAGGGACAAAAACGTTTCTTTCTGTCTTTGATGCCTAATAGAAAGGACATTTCGGTCCATTCTATTGCTAGATGGATTCAATTAACTATCCGTACTGCTTATGAGAGTTTATCTTCTTCTCAGCAGTCTGTGCTTAAGATTTCCGCTCATGAAGTAAGAGCTCTTGCTACTTCTTGGGCTTATGCTAATAGTGTTGCTATTACAGATTTAATGAAGGCTGCTTATTGGTCTCAGCCATCCACATTTACAAATTTTTATCTCAGAAATATTGAGTCCATTTCTGGAGACCTGCATTGTTTAGGTCCGTTATCTGTTGCTCAGAATGTCGTCCACTAAACAGTTGCAACTATAGTTATGCAGGCTTTCTGTTCCGGCAGTGACTCCGTCCGGCTGCCCTCTTCGCTCTGGGCTATTTGACCCAGGGCAAGGGGAAGGGGGGGGGGGGGTGTTCCCTTAGGTCACCTGCTTTATAGTGAAAAGCAAGGGAATGCCTCCTCCAAGTCAGTATTTCTGAGTCGCTTCCGGGATGGTTTTAAAGTGTAATATTAATGTTAAAATTCATTCATGTCTTATTTTTAAAGTGTAGCTCGGTGTGAAGCATTTGTATATGTCAAGTGTCAAACAGGCTTTAATATACAATACTCGGACACTTTTAAATGACTATAAAGAGTCTCAATTCTCTGGACTACTTTATTTATTGGCTTACTTTAAAAATAATTAGTATAAGGGATATACTGGATGTTAATAGAGAACATGAATGTTATTGTGCTCAATTATTAAGGGTAGTGTATCTTTCTAATTTAATATTAAATAAGAAAGATACATGTAAAGCCTAATACTCCTTTTCTCCTTAAGGGGTTACCTCTTTACTATATAGTTGAGCTTATTGGATTTTCCTCTATGTCCTAGGCCCTCCAGCCTGTTTACTATTCAGCTAAGTCTGGGTCATTGGTACAGTATAAAAATGTTAAAAAATTTATAGTAATTTATATATTTTTTATACTTACCAATGACCCAGACGGGGATGGCCCTCCCTGGAGTTGGGAACTCTTGCCTCCCCGCTGAGTACATAGCGCTGACCAGGCACTGCCAGTAAGAATGATAATTGGCGCCAATTTCGGGACGTCTGCATCACTGCGCATGCGCAGTAGAGGCGTAGTATGGAGGTCCTTTAGGACATGATTTCTTTTTGTTTTAGATGCAAATTTTGGGGATTGGGGGGCAAAATTTGTGTTTGGCCCTGGTTTTGTTAGAGTTAGCACCAGCTAATTCTGGGTCATTGGTAAGTATAAAAAATATATAAATTACTATAAATTTTTTAACTTTTTTAAATTATGGACATGCAATTTCTATTATATTCGATTCAAGGCTGATAACACATTGTGTTTTAGAAACTGACATACAGTTAAAACCAGAAGTTCTGCCACAACCTGTGCACATATCTTTACATAATTTTGGGTCAGATCACCACAAAATTTTCCTATCAAATGGCATCCCAAACAAGCCAGAAAATAAGCAGACTATCAACTGCAAAATGAGGTCCCCAGAGGGTGAATTAAGTGATGCTACCCTGCATAGCAGGTTAGCATCACTAAATTTACCCTCTGTGAACCTCAATCTGAATCAGGGTCTCAAAACTAAACAGAAAGAGGTCCCCAGAGGATAAATTGGCCCACTGTATGGGATAGCATCATCAAATTCGCCCTCTGGGGACCTCATTCTACAAATGTCAGACTGCTTATTTTCAGGCCTGCATCCAAAGCAGGACATGTTTTCACCCTTTATGAAAAATAACTTCGCATCTTTGTGCATGCTGTTCATATATTTCCAAACAAGAAATTAGTAATTGTTCGTGAACTAGTTGTATAGGTATGATTCACTGAAAGTGAGATGTGATTTAATAAATCTAGTGAAGTTGAATACTCTGAAAATGTTCTTCTAACGTTCTTTATTCGCCATAATGTTTGCTGATTATAATTTTATTTCATTTGATGTCACATATTTTTACCTCCCCTGCAGCAAATTGTTGACAAAAAACAATTACAGACACTGCGTACAGAAGAGAAAATTTCAGATAGACAGAAATGCAATGAATTAACAAATCACCTCAGTTTTAGACAACTTTAAACAAGTCAGTGCAGTGACATAGAAATGAGTTTAGGAAGGGGAAAAGGCTGTGTGTAAGATCAACATTTTGAGTCGCTGTGGAGTACATGACAGGGTAAAAGTTACAAATTTTGGACACCAAACTGTTAAAAACATGTTTTCCTTGATGTCCTACATCAATTTGGATCTAGTGGGTCTTCCTAAGCTGAACCTGA
The DNA here is from genome assembly GCA_031216915.1 of Pictodentalium vernedei. Classification (NCBI taxonomy): domain Eukaryota; kingdom Metazoa; phylum Mollusca; class Scaphopoda; order Dentaliida; family Dentaliidae; genus Pictodentalium; species Pictodentalium vernedei. The sequence continues at coordinate 74,777,973 of CM062290.1, read as the reverse complement.
TATGAACACTCAGAGTCTTGTTATACCATCCACTTGAAAAGTGGGTGGTATATAGTGTTCGGTATATCTGTCCGTCCGTACGTTAACTTTTAAGGGGGTACACATCTGCTATCTGCAACTCCTCCTAAACCAGTGAACGGATTTCATTGAAACTCTCAGACATTCTTTTACAACATAGAAGATGTGCACCTCCTATTTTCTTTTCAGATATTTTCATATTTACAGTTTCCCATATTCAAAAATGGTCTTTGTCAATTCAGGTTTTAGTAGGGAGGGGTACAGATCTGCTATTCCTCTTAAACCATTGAACAAACTCCATTGGAACTCTCAGACCTTCTTTTACATACATTGAAGATGTGCACCTCCTATTTTTCTTTCAAATATTTTCATATTTTGATGTCCGTCTGTCCGTCCATCCATTACGCTTTAGGGATGTACACATCTGCTATCCGCAGCTCCTCTTAAACCAGTGAACGGATTTCATTGAAACTCTCAGACATTCTTTTACATACATTGAAGATGTGCACCTCCTATTTTGGTTTCAGATATTTTCATTTTTACAGTTTCCCATATTGAAAAATGAACTTCGTCAAATTCAGTTGACATTCTGTACAAATCTGCTATCCACAACTCCTCTTGAACCATTGAGCAGATTTCATTGAAACTTTCAGACGTTATTTTACAGACATTGAAGAAGTGCACCTCCTATTTTCTTTTCAGATATTTTCATATTTACAGTTCCCCATATTCAAAAATGGTCTTTGTCAATTCAGGTTTTAGTAGGGAAGGGTATAGATCTGTTATCCACTACTCCTCTTAAACCATTGAACAAACTCCATTGGAACTCTCAGACATTTTTTTTCTTTTTTACAGTTTCCCATATTGAAAAAAGAACTTTGTCAAATTCAATTGACATTCTGTATAGATCTGCTATCCGCAAATCCTCTTAAACCATTGAACAAACTCCATTGGAACTCTCAAACGTTCTTTTACATACATTGAAGTTGTGCACCTCCTATTTTCTTTCAGATATTTTCATATCTCGATGTCCATCCGTCTGACTGTCCGTTACGCTTTAGGGGTGTACACATCTGCTATCCGCAACTCCTCTTAAACCAGTGAGCGGATTCCATTGAAACTCTCAGACGTTCTTTTACATACATTGAAGATGTGCACCTCCTATTTTGTTTTGAAAAATGAACTTTGTCAAATTCATTTGACATTCTGTGCAGATCTGCTATCCTCAACTCCTCTTAAACCATTGAACGGATTTCATTGAAACTTTCAGACATTCTTTTACATATATCGAAGATGTGCACCTCCTATTTTGTTTTCACAGATATTTTCATTTTTAGGGTTTTCCATATTTAAAAATGAGCTTTGTCAATTCAAGCTTGGGGGGGGGGGGGGGGTTGACATCTGCTATCCATGACCCCTTTGAAACTAGTGAATAGATTTTCAATGGAATCTTCAAACATTCTTTTACATACAGTGAAGATGTGTACCTTCTATTTTGTTTTCAGATATTTGAATTTTTACAGTTTCACATTTTGAAAAATGGACTTTGTCAATTCAAGCTCCAGGGTGGTGTTTATGCTGTCTATATTAAACACATTTTTGCTGTTGTAAAATGTTTCTTGGTGGGAGTGGGTGGTATCATTTAGTGAGCAGTGCTCACAGTTTTTCTAGTTTAGAAATGTATCAGCCAGCTGCATGCCATGTATCATATTTAGTATGTTGAAAGTCCATGTAAATCAAGGGATTAATAAAATTAAGAAACAAAGAATGACCGGACATTTATTTTTAGCTCAACTTTTGCTGTAGTAAAATTTTAGGTTATGTCCTGGCCTGTTGTCTGTCTGTCAACAGTTCAATACAGCTCGGGCTAGAGGCTGTATTTATGAACCGATCTTTATGAAACTAATAATATCAGGTGAGTTACCTGATTCAGCGGAACCCTTAGATTGTATTCCAGTATTCTGATTGGACAAACTAACTTTGAGGCATAATAAATTTTTGTATGCTGCTTTGTATTAACATTGTCTTGTTCATTTTACAGCCGAGCACCGCTTGCCACATTCCATGATGCAAGACATAGTGTACTTTATATGTTTTTAGAAGAAACAAGAAAACGATGTCTAACAGTTGGAAAAGACAGAGTAATCAAGGTAAGCCCTGTTAATTGATGGCCACTTTAATAGTGAAACTAATTCAGTTAACAGAAGTATTCAATTAACTGGCTGAGGGCTAGATTATTTTTGGTGGTCTGAATTTGTTCATCAAAACTTGTTTATTACCAATTATTGAAGAGGGCCCAAAGACATTCTCCAATAATTTATAATAAAACAAATTTGTATAAACAAAATATTATTTGTTTGACGGAATATGAAACACTAGCAGGGTTACCCAGTTTTGCTCGGGCTGAGTTGGTGCCCCTCTACACCCCCACCCCACCCTGGCACTTTTTTATACCTCACCATTAGATTTCTGGTAAAAAATTACCCCTAGTAGACCCCTTTGAAGACCTATATTAGTGAGAAAAATTTTGGTCATAACTTTTGGTGGCCCTCTACACCCCCACCCCACACACTTCTTTAAACCTGACGATGGCCTCCGCCATAAAAAAGTACTCCTAGTAGACCCATTTTGGACACTCAGGGGGGAGGGGGCCCATATTCATTTCCATAGCAGACAGACAGACAGACAGAAAGACATTCTAAAATATAGTATAGAAAGACGTGGAAGGAAAACTTTAGCTTTTGCTCTTGTACCCTCATTTATTTGAAAGCTATGGTAGTGGATTCTTGTTCGCACACAAGGTGACCCTGGATATCGAATGTGTTGTTAGACACCAATAAATAAATAAATAAATAAAAAAATAAATTAGTGGATTCTACCACTCAACCAGTTAAGAGGGTGTATGGTTACATTTCTGTATCCTCGAGACAAACTGAGCGTTTATTCTATTATATCTAGTTTGAGAGTTCATGGAGCTCTGGCAAACAAGGTATAATAGATTAAATGCATGTATTGGATGTACTGAGGCCAAACAGGTCAAAAAAAGGGGAATGTGTCGATTGGCAGGGTAATTTTTTGGCATATTACAAGATTTTTTATTCAATTAAGGAGCATTACTCTGTAGCCTATATGCAATTAAATGGTGGAGTGCATGGAGCAGGACTTGCAAAGTACTGTCGGTTCCAGTGTTGTCGGTACAGGTACTGTACTGGGGTTCAGAACCGAGAACTGGGTTGGTACCGGTACTGAGAATGGCACATCTAATATTTCGATAATGCAAGTGAAAAGTCGATCGCAGTCGATTCATGTAAACTCTAATCGGCAAAAGTGAACAGTGATTTTGGGGGTCAAATTCAATCAATAAACACATATTGAGGCTGAAAAACTGAAAATCTATTTTTCAGTTTGTTGTTTGCATCAAATTTCATCAATGTCTGCAACCCCACGTATTCGAACTTGGAATCAATGGGCACCCCAAAACTAAGACACAGTAATAATTTGAAGTAGACTATATAGACTTCACCAATCTGACATCCTATAGTCTGTTTCAAACGGGTTGTCCCCAGATTTCCAATGTGTTCTATATGCCAGTAGACTGCCAGTAGGCACATAGAACACATTGGAACTCCGGAGACGACCTGTCAAATAGTAGTAGGCTGCCAGTAGACACACCAGTAGGCACATAGAACACATTGGAACTCAGGAGACTAGGTGGCGGGACTCTAGTCTTTGAAGTCCCAACATTATGGAAACATTCAATTAACACTTTACTGCCTGTGTAGATTCTGTCGTGTTACTTGTGTATCACACTCACATATAATAACTACGAGTACCGAAACCGTCAGTTCTGAAGGATGGGAATCAGTACCGATTAAAAGGCTGTGTACCACCGGTATCGGTTCCAGTACCGATTGCAATCCCTGTCTAGGAGCTGTTATCAGGGCTCTACTGAAAAGTGCTGAAAGCCACTATAGTGGCTTTGCATAGGCTTGTTGTTTTCTTACCAGTAGAAAATAAATATTTTTATACTGTACCAATGACCCAGACATAGCTGGTGCTAACTCTTAAAATATAGGGCCAAACACAAATTTTGCCCCCCAATCCCCAAAATTTGCATCTAAAACTAAAGAAAACATGTCCTGAAAGGCCCTCCACACTTCGCCCCTACTGCGCATGCGCAGTGTCAAGGACATTCCGAAATTGGCGCCATTTATCATTCTAAGTTTGGCCCTTCATCAGTTAACATCTGACTGATCTTTGTGCTTTTAAATCTCAGTTTAAATGATGCCAGACACATAAATATTAGTGAAATGGTGATTCTAAGGAGGATAGAAAAGGAGGAGAGGAAAAGAATGTGTGACAGAATATTATCAGGGCTGTAACTTAAAATTTTTTAATGAAATTATGTTAAGTTACCTATTTTCAAGGCAGCAGCCATTTTGTTGTCATTCTGATTATTTAGTTACACTGTTTTTTCAAGTGTTTTTCCTCTCTCCCTGTCCTTTAAGTTCCCCCTTGCTATTCTCCCATGCTTTGGCATAGTTTCTGTAATTATTATTACTAAAATTTCTTGGGAGTTTTAGCTGAATAACAGAATGAATTCTGTTCTTTCCCCATGTTTACGTCTTCACCTACGGGTGGTTAGGCGTTGTGTTCTGCATCTACCATCTGATGTTCTGCAGTTTCTTCCCTGGAAGTCTCTGTTTTGCATCAGATGGTGTATTTTTGGTAACTGATTTCGGGCCTGGGTGCCTGGAGTCTTATTTTAGTGTTTTTACACTCATTGTTTACATTTTCAACAGCCCTCTGTGTGAGGGGGGGATTTCTAAATAATAATATCTTTATGTTATTTTAATCATAACTAGATACATTATTATTGTTCGTAAGTGTTGAATAAATTGTTTAAAATATTTTTAAAATTTTTGTCCACACTTAGGCTTGGGATCCATTGGGGCTCAACGTTACTTTTCAGAAACTTGGGCTGTTCTGAAAAAATATTTTTTCAAAATATTTTGATTTCAATTATTTTTTCTATATTAATGGATCATATTATTATTATGTATTTTGATTGCCAGGGGTTAGTGCGAGTACCAGGACTTGTTTTCTTTTCACATTGAAAGGATATTGATCAATTGTTTTAAGAGGAAGTCTTCCTCTGACCTTATTATCATTCTATATGTGGTCAGTGTACTCGCATTAACTCCTGTTCTGTATCGTATGATTTCGATGACAATATGGGAAGCGTATGTCACGGTATGTTGTTGGGGATTTGGACATTCGGTCCTTTCCCCGCAGGGTCACTCTACTTTATCAATTTCTATTTCAGACGATCAAGATTAGGGTGATGTATCTGTGATGTCTTCCAACAGTGTGCCTCCATCGTCACAATTAATGAAGGGCTAGCGGAAAAGTGCTCATGTAATACGCCAATTGCCTAAGAGGACCCTAGTAGGTTCGACGGCCTTTGACGTCCGCTAGCTCGCCCGGTGTAGCGTCCATTCACCGAATGGTTCGGCAGCCGGGTTCGTCCGTTGCGGTCTAGAAGGAATTTTGGGGTGATGCGAGCACTATAAAATTAACTTAATGCACACCCAGTGACGGCGGATCGGAGGGAGAACGGAGGAAGCCTTTTAGTCCGGTTCATAGCTCGTTCCGGTCCATCCGGACGGCAAGCGAGAGAGGCCCCTCTCTCGTTCAACAACATCTGGCCCCAGATGTTGTGGTACAAATGTGTCGTTAGCGGAGCATACGTCCGTCGCTCGGGACGCTCCGTTGTATAGGCAGTCCGCTGAGACTGCTAAGGCTTCCTCTTCTCGTCAGCGCACACGACCGCACCTTGGCTGCGTGACCGCCGATATATTACCAGCTTCGCCGATCAAGGATTCTTCGGCGACCAGGTCACACCATCCGGCAGCCAGGGATTCGAGACCGATGGACTCCGGACGTTCGCATAGGAAAAGTATGCGGGAGCCATCTGATGCGGAGCTGCCCTCGGCGAAGCAGCGATAGACTGCGCCTCCGCAGGTCTCGACGCCGGACATTCTTGTGCACATAGCACAGCTTATCGCAGCATCCCAGCAGCCGACAGAAACGGTGTCGGATCGAGAATTATCCGACAGCGCTGGGTCGGTAGCCGGGGACTCGAGGCCTGCAGACTCCGGACGTTCGCATAGGAAGTGTGCGGGAGTCAACGTACACGGAGCTTCCAGCGGCAATGCATCGTAAGACCGCTACTGCACGGGCCTCGGGAACGGACGTGCTTTCCTTAATAGCACAGTTTATCGCAGCATCCCAGCATCAACTGAATCTGTCGCATATATTTTATCCGACGATGCTGGGTCGGGACGCTCCGCGGAAGCGGGTACGGACGTCCGAAAGTTTCATCCGGTCCGACGGGATACCGAAAGGGATTCGGTGGATTTCAAGCTTTCCCTTTCGGAACAACATATGCTGCGATGCCGGATAAGAAACTGATAGCGTCGGTGGACTTAGAAATTTTTTGGTTCGGTTCAGGGACATCGTCCCTCAGTTCCGACATAGTCCAATAATGTCACACAAACTTTCGAATTATTGAACGACGCTATATATATTATTATTTTATGCTTGCTATCCAAGCATTTCTGGTTTCTTGTTCGAAGAGTTATGGAGATGTCTTTCAAAAGTGTGCCTCTGTCGTCATAGTTAATGAGGAGTTAGCGGCAATAAGTGCTCATGGAATATGTCTATCGCTTACGGAGTGACATTCGCTAGCTCACCCGGTGTAGCGTACATTCATCGAATGGTTCGGCTGCCGGGTTCGTCCGTTGCGGTCTAGGAAGGAGATTTGGGTGATGCGAGCACTTTAATTACTTTAGTACTCACCCAGTGACGGCAGATTGAGGACAGATCGGAGGAAGCCAACAACATAGGGGACCGCATGTTGTGGTTCAGATATTTTACATTCGGAGCATATGTCCGTTGCTCGGGACGCTCCGTTATATTGACAGTCCGAGAGACTGTTTTAATGCTTCCTCATCCTCACAGCAGGGCACACGACCGCACATTGGCTACGTGACCTCGAGTATCCGATCAGTTTCGGCATTCAGTGATTCCACAGCGAATAGGTCGCGCCATCCGGTAGCCAAGGGACACGAGGCCTATACACTCCGTTCGCTCGCATATTGGAAGTATGCACGGGGTAACGATCTCGGAGCTTCCTGCGGCAATGCATCGTAAGACCGTTGCTCCTCAGGCCTCAGTGACGGACGTGCTATCCGAGTTAGCACAGTTGTTTCGCAGCATCCCAGCAATTGACGGTTTCTCGGTCGAATCAGGAATTATCCGACGGCGCTGGGTCGGTGCGGTCCGCGGTTGCATCAAGCTACGGACGACCGAACGCTTTATAGGGTCCGACAGGATGGCGAAAGGGATTCGAAAGATTTCGAGTTTTCCCTTTAGTAGTATCGGAAGATGCCTTTCATATCTTCTGGCATTTCTTCCAGTGATTATTTTTCGGACTTCATTGCTGCGATCTTGGATAAGAGACTTATAGCGTCATTGGACTCGGATTTTTCGATCGGTACAGGGACTTTGTCCCTGACTTACCGAAGCAGTCCAATATTGTCATTACAACATGTGTTTTATTTTTCGACGCTATATATTTATATATATATACAAGCCTGCTACTAAGCATGATAGTTTAGTTTCTTGTCCGCGTGGCTCATTTCTGCCATTTTATCTTTTTTACATATAGTTTATTTTGGCAGAGCAGGGCATACCGAGAGTTCATATGCGTCTAGACGGTGTGATTAAAGACTGCATATATTCTTTTTCGCCGTTTATGTCTTTTCCAATTTCAATGTTGGGAACGACATTATGTATAGTAGACTTAACTTAGACGCTTTATTATACGTAATCCGCCTTACTGAGGCGTTATCATTACGTCTTCAAGAAAAGATTTACGGGATATTATTCTCAATGTAATTTCTTTTGAGGGCAGTAGTTTGTTCACGTATAACTCCGCCCTTCAGTGGCTGATTGGAGTTGGTTAGACGTGATGCAGCCCTAGCTACATCCACGCGTGGATAGTAGGTTAAGAACTCTCTCAGAGTCGCTTCGTTCTCGGAGGAGCTTCTCTTCGACGGCAACTTTCCGGCAATCCATGAATTGCTTGATTTATACATTCTCTTGTCTATCTAGTGTTACAAGAGATTCAGACTGGGGCAAACATTCGGTGGTTGACTCAGAGAGTGCCGCCGCAGTTGCCGGACCCGAGTGTGGCTGTTATGACGGTTGCCAGTCAAACAGATTGGGATATATACTGATCCCTACGGATTCGAAGTGCCAGGGTCTTTGGGTTCCGCAGTCTTTTAGCTATCAGTTTAACTTCCGCGGAATAATGTTTTTTAGGCTTGCTTTATGTCATTGCATGAACATTATTCAGAAACGCATGCCCAAATTCCTGTCCTTTAATTCGACAGTAGTGGCGTATCTCCGGAACCAGGGAGGCACTCTTTCGTTTCCGTTATTCAATTTAATGGAAAGAATCCGTCTGTTGGTTATAGTACACCAAGTTCAGTTTTGATCCGTCATATTCTGGGTCGTCTGATTGTTTTATCGCACTCCCGTTCTCTTACGGGTCGCTTGTTGCTGTCAGAATGGACTCTCAACAAACAAGTATTCAATCAGATTTGCTATCTATGGAAGCGCCCAATGATGTTTTATTTATGACACAGCTTGCTAATCATTTGCAGACGTATGTGTTGGCTTGTCCAGATCTCTGAGCTAATACTGTTAACGCTCTATTGATCTATAGGACGGAATGATAGGATACGCGTATCCTCCGGCGCTGTTGTTTTAGCAGGTATTGCTAAGATAAATAACCACAATACATTTCTGTTGATAGCATCTCTATCTTCACAGAGATCATGAGTAATTTACTCTCTTGTCTACTGTGGATCTTAACGTGAAATCTTCCTCTATGTGAGGATCTTTTTTCACTGGGTAAATCGTGTCATCTTTATCACAACCAGCAAGGTCGCAACCTTCATGTATTCCGTTGTGTGGTCCGTATTGCATTGTAAGCACTGTACTGGACGAGCTTTGGACGCGATTTCTTACTATAGGAGATCCTCTTCTTCGCTATTCTATGCGACTAAAGTGGAGGCTCTTCCGTCGTGGTGTAGGGATCATTATGTTCATATGGTTGATCCCTCCATACTACTCATTGCTATTTTTTAGTATACTTGTTTCACAAGATCTACTGCAGCCTGTTGTTATTTAGGTTATAGGTTTATGTTACCTCATACCTATGCACTCTACGATAGTTTACAATTGAGTCTTTTGTCTCTTTATTTAAGTCAGTTAGTAACTTTTTGATAAATAGACTTAGAATCTTTAGATTAAATTCCTATACGGATTTTAACTTCAGGTTCTTATTTAGCTAAGTAATCATTTGAGCCTCTGGAAACAGTAGTTTTCAAATTCTGACCTTTTAGACAGTAATTCTGTTGATTTCTCTTTTACTGTAGAGTCAGTGAGTTTCATGCACTATCGATGGATGATTTTCACTTTCCTAGTTTCGGAATCAATACTTCCGTTACTATTTAGGTTGGATTGTTGCATAAGAGTTAGGCTCCTATTATCCGGAACCTATTATTTTAAGGTCCTTCCGTCTTCGTATGGGCATAGGCCTTTACTCTTTCCGGGTACAGTTTATGTATTTATAAACAGATATCTGTTTATTACAAGGGCGTAAGCTTCTTCTGTCTTTGATGTCTAGTAGAAGGACGTTACGCTCCATTTTATTGTTAATGGATTCTATTTACTAGCGTACTGCTTATGGTATATCATTGGCTTAGCAGTTGTGCTTAAGATTTCGGCTCATGAAGTAAGAGTTCTTCTACTTCTTGGGCTTACATTAATAGTGTTGCTATTATAGATTTTTGAAGGCTGCTCATTGCGCTCAGCCATCCATTCATGAATTTTATCTCAGAAATATCGAGTCCATTTCTGGAGGCCTCTATTGTTAGGTCTATTATCTACTGCTCAGAATGTCATTCACTTAACAGTTGCTACTATAGCTAGGTAGGCTGTCTGTTTCGGCAGTGTCTCCGTTCGGCTGCCCTCTTCGCTCTGGGCTATTTGACCCAGGGCAAGAAAAGGGGGGGGGGGGGGGGGGGGGGAGGGTGTTCCCTTGGGTCACCTGTTTTTACTATGAAAACAAGGGGATACCTCCTCCGGAGTTAGTAATTCTGAGCTGTTATTGGGATGGTTGTTTAGTGAGAAGTTTAAGTTATAAAATTCATTCAAGTCTTAGTTTTTAAAGTATAGCTTTTGAATATTGCATATGTCAACGGACATGATTATGCAATTCTCACACACTTTTAGGAGTATAAGAGTCTCTATTCTCTAGACTTACTTTATTATTGGCTTACTTTAAAAATTATTAGTATAAGGATTATTGGATATTAATAGAGTACATGGATGTATGAAGCTCAATTTTTGGAAGGTGTTGTATCTTTCTAATTTATCATAAATAAGAAAGATACATGTAAGGCCTATTACTTCTTTTCCCTACAGGGGATGACTCTATTTTATTTTATTGAGCGTATTCCATTTTGCTCTATGTCCTTGGCCCTCCAGCCTTTTTACTATTCAGCTATGTCTGGGTCATTGGTACAGTATAAAAATGTTAAAAAATTTATAGTAATTTATATATTTTTTATACTTAACAATGACCCAGACGGGGATGGCCCTCCCAGGAGTTGGGAACTCTTGCCTCCCCGCTGAGTACATAGCGCTTACCAGGCACTGGTTATTAGAATGATAAATGGCGCCAATTTCGGAACGTCCTTGACACTGCGCATGCGCAGTAGGGGCGAAGTGTGGAGGGCCTTTCAGGACATGTTTTCTTTAGTTTTAGATGCAAATTTTGGGGATTGGGGGGCAAAATTTGTGTTTGGCCCTATATTTTAAGAGTTAGCACCAGCTATGTCTGGGTCATTGGTAAGTATAAAAAATATATAAATTACTATAAATTTTTTAACGTTCATCTAAAATTGTTTTGTTACAATTTATTGGCGAATGCCAAATGGCACTCTCCAATAAATTGTAGTAAAATAATTGTTCATGAAGAAAATCTTGCTAAACTACAGCTTCCTTTACTGGTTTCATGGTATCTTTGAAAAAAAATGCTCAAGTTTCAAATCACCTTTGAAAAATAATTTAGCACTCAACCAGTTAACAGGTCAAATTTGTACTGAAAGTATGGTAAATGGTTTTGTTTTTGAAAATTATATTCAATTAACAGTGTTATTCAATTTAGTGATATCCAATTAAATGTGCTTCACTGTACTGCAATAAATTTTATAGGTCTTTGTAAGTTAGAAGTTGGTTTCTCCTCACTTTGGGTCCCACAGATGAACATGTATGAAATCATTATGTAAATTATTTAGAAAATACAGTGGAATCCTGGTAACTGAATCGCCACTTCACCGCTGAAAAATATTCCAGTAACCCCTTACCTAGGATCAGGGAAAAAATTGAAAATGTTTCCTAATACAGTGGAGCCCACTTAATTGTATATCTCTTAACTGAATAACCCTGTTAATTGAATATAATTTTCCAACACAAAACCATTTACAATACCTCCAGTACAAATTTGACCTGTTAATTGAATATAGGTTATAGAGTAAATTCCTGTTAATTGAATAAAAAATCTTGTAACCTGTCGAGAAATTACCCTGACTCTCCCCAATTTTCCTTTGTTTATAGACCCATTTGCCAAAGTATGTCCAATACAGGCATTTAATCTATTATATCTTGTTTGACAGAGCTCATGGAGCTCTGTCAAACAAGATATAATAGAATAAATGGTAAGTTGATCTCTAGAATACAGGAACGTGACACAATCTCTGTTAATTGAATACTCCTGTTAATTGAATAATTTTCATTGGCAAAGTGACTATTCAATTAACAGAGTTCCACTGTATTCATGACTGAACCTAATTTTTTATGAGCTCTTGGCCGCAATAGAATTTTTCTCTCCGTGTACTTTTGCTTCCTCCACCCATAAAACTGTCATAGTCACGATTAGCCATTGTGCATAAGTATGTGACCTTAAACACCAATAAATAAATAAATAGTAGTTGAAAGAAAAGGAGAATCACAACATTTTAAGAAAACCAAATCATGTGAACCCTCATTGGAACGAGTTTGTTCAAATGAGGGGTCAAATGTAATGGTTTTGTTGAATGTTCTGAAAAATTTTTAAAAAAGTAAAATAACAAATCATGAGCATTGGGTAAGGATTTAAAACAAGGGAGTAACCAAATTGAAAACATTATAAGTTATTGTGATGAATTGATGGTAACATGGTCTGAGGTTTGCGGGGCTCGAAGCTCATGTTCAACCGAGATGCGAAGTGTCGAGGTTGAACATACGCTCAGAGCCGCAAACCTCAGACCATGTTACCGTCATCTCATCATAATAATGTATATGTTCCAATAACAAACTACCCATAGCCCAAAACCTACATCGTGAAACATGAGGTTAATTACTAAACCTGTGATCGTTAAAAGGTGCCTTCTGCAAGGCAACTTTTAATGATGACAGGTTTAGTAAATAAACCTCTCGTGTACCCATGATGGCACTGGATTATTAAACAGTAAACCAGATAAACTCATTCCATCTTAGTTCAAATCGTAAATCAGTTTGTAACTTAACACTTTATTCAGAACACCATCTGCTGCACGTGTGAAAAATCCAGAAAAAATGAAGCTGTTGATGAAGCAATTACTACACAGGCGACTTCATTTCAAATATTTGGCGATGTGACATCAGACGGTAACATTTGCTACTGGAGCTGTAAACATAAAAGAAACTACGCCAGCTCTCATCCAATTAGAGAGCGAGGATTTTACTGTTATTGGAACATTGTTTTTTTCCTTATTTTTCTCCAATATCTTTATGGCACGTAAACTGGTGGGAGTCCATATAGTGAGGGCTCTGGCCATTAGTGTGTGTGTGCATCCATCCAAGTTGGTTTCCAAAGTCTAATTCACAACACTTGGGTAAAAAAAAAAAACATCACAGGAAGTTAGAAACACTCCCTCAGGGAAAGGAATGGACCCTGTGAATGCTTTCCAGATTTTGACATGGCAGCACTTTGGCCCAGGATCATAAACTCAACAAATTCTCCGCCAAAGAGACTTGGATGAGTCCTTGTGATGTAGAAGTCAAAAGGTCAAATTCACCAGGTGCTCCAGCCTGTAGGCACAGTTTCGAACACTTTGGCCAAGGATCATTTGCAGAGCCCAGTGATGGTCTCCATCACAAAAATTTCTAGGTATAAACTGGTAATATAGACAAGTGAACATGGTGGCTGAGTGGACTTCAAACTGAAAGGTTCATGACTCGATCCCCATTGAGGCAACTGCATTGTGTCCTTGGGAAAAGCACTCCATCCTGATTGCCCACATGGGGGCATGGCGACGCTGTGTACTGCATGTCAATGGTGAACTTGTCTTCAACCAGTGCAAACCTAGCTTGTGCAGAGTTAATATGTTGGGTAGTCTGATAGTTGTTTGCTACTCTTCAATGGTTCTCTCCTGGTACTGCACCTTCCTCCACCCATAAAACTGTCTGACACAAAGTGACCCTGGCTCTCAAAAGAGTCATTAAAACCCAGTAAAAAATAAAAAAAAGGTTATATGCGGTAGCCGGGAGCGTAATGCGTTGCACTCGGAGCCCAAGGTTTGCGAGTTCGAACCCCAGTCGGGGAAACGTAACTTAATGCAATACCGGTGTGGATTCGAATCCACACTGCTCCTCCATAGTGCCATGTTCGGGGATGGTGCTATGCTCATCCTATTGGGTGAGGACATAAATGGCTGTCCAGTGTGCAGTAATTACTGTGCACATTGAAGAACCCTACTGTGGCAAAAGAGCTGCAGCTCGGCAAAATTCCCCCCTTGTATATAGTGTACTTCATTACCTGTATAAAGAACCCCCGCAATGAATCAATCAGGGTCCTCCGAAAAATCAATGCAGGAGTGACTGTACAAGTGCATTGATTCGTGCAACTACTGGAGTAAAACGGGTGTAAGGTGCGAACTGCAACTTTAGTCCAACTGAAATACCTGAGATGATTCTGATGATGTGGGGTTCTCACAGGGTGCTCCAAAAAATTAATGGAGAAATTTCCGAATAACATAACATAACATATATTTCTGGATATTAGCAGTGTATATGTCTAAGTTGTTAACCCTTTACCCAACATAATAGCCAAAACCGGCCAGCACTTTCCTAAAAAATCACCAATTAATTTTCATTATTTTTGTCTCAAAACATAGGTTATGACCCCTCGTTGGAATGAGCTCGTTCCAACGAGGGGTCATAACCTATGTTTTTGAGACAAAAAATATAAAAAATTAGTTATTCAAGCATTTTTTTTGTAATTGTCGTCTACATTTCAGGTTAGGTAAAGGATTAATAAATTTAATTTTCCATTCACAGTTGTGGGATATGAACAGTGTTCTACATTGATGAGAAGAAGTATTGTGTGTGATGAAGTGATGAACAATTGACTGAGAAAACTAATCAGATTAGACAGAGTTATCCCCTCTTCAAAGTGATGGGATCAATTTTACCTTAAGTGCCAAATAGTTTCTATTCACTAGGACTACTTATACAGATGACGGTGTGGTACCTTGATGGAAAGAATGAAAACCGTATTTTTACTTCTACAGCAAGATGTAGATATTAGTAATGTCTGGAAGCAAATTGAAAATATAATATGTTTTCAGTTTTGGAATTCAATTAAAAAAACAAATGAGGGGTCTCAAATTGAGTTTGAATACTTTTTGAGAATAGTACTGGCTGGTTTTGGCCATTATGTTGGGTATTGAGTTGATATACATTAGATTTTCCACTAAGGATCTACAGTGCACAGAGTCAGTTACTCAGTTAATGAAATGTTTTATAACCAGAAAGTGTGACCAGCCCTGTGCATTGCACAGGGCTAGTCACACTTTCTAGTTATATAAAAATTGTAACTACGGATGTGCAATGCACGGGGTTAGTCACACTTTCCAGTTATTTAAAAATTGTAACTACGGATGTGCAATACACAGGATTAGTCACACTTTCTAGTTATATAAAAATTATAACTACAGATGTGCAATGCACAGGGTTAGTCACACTTTCTAGTTAAAAAAAATTGTAACTACGGATGTGCAATGCACAGGATTAGTCACACTTTCTAGTTATATAAAATTTATAACTACAGATGTGCAATGCACAGGGTTAGTCACACTTTCTAGTTAAAAAAAATTGTAACTACGGATGTGCAATGCACAGGGTTAGTCACACTTTCTAGTTATATAAAAATTATAACTACAGATGTGCAATGCACAGGGTTAGTCACACTTTCTACTTATATAAAAATTGTAACTACGGATGTGCAATGCACAGGGTTAGTCACACTTTCTAGTTATATAAAAATTGTAACTACGGATGTGCAATGCACAGGGTTAGTCACCTAAAAGAGATGATGTTATTTATAACCAGAAAGAAAACAATGACTATTGGTTATTAAAAAAATGGTACCATCCACCTGAAAATATACACTGACTTTGGCTGTAAAAGTATACAGGATTAGTTGGTTACATGTCACATAGGATGCTGGATTCAAGGAACTGATGAAAATATTTAAACTGGATTATGGATTTTTTTTTTACAGTGAATTCCAAAAATGAAAACATTGTAATTTTTAATTAATAGCTTGTTTCAAGAGATATTTTGCAGCACTGATTCAGTCTTGCCATTTATTAACAGGCTGCTGTGAATACCCTCCCATCTGATGCTGAATATCCTCCCATCTGATGCTGCAAAACCACCTTAGCCCCACCCCCCTCCTTTCATGTTTTTACAACTGCAAGATAACATCAAAACTTCTCAAATGCTGGTTTCAAAGACAGATGTGGTGGAAGTAAAAAGCTAATGGGACAGGATCATGCAGTGGCGTAGATGACGTTTCCTCAGTGAGGGTGCAAGTTCAAATTGTTCTGACAGACCAAAAAAATTGGGCGACAAATTTCAGATTTCAGTAACCAAATTTCTACCATTTTTGACATCCAAAACAGGTTAATTATCAAAAATTCATTATGCAAATGCATGTTTTAGCCAAAATATAATTTTCCTTCTATTTACTAACAAGAAACCACCAAATTTCCCCAATGAGCCGAATATTTTCCAACAATGTTCGGGTGGGTAGGTGATTGCCTTCACCCCCTCCCAGTTATCATGCAGAACAGAATGTGTGGCATGACAGGCATGTGAGAGCAGAAGAGGGGTATATTTTTTTCATTTGTTAGCCACATCAAACTAATGTCTCTATATTCTTTGAGATTGTTTTATGTTCAGCTGGAAGTGAATGATATTGTGTTAACCTTTTACCTAACCTGAAAAGCAGACGACACTTTCAAACAAAATTCTTGAATAACTAATTTTTTTCATTTTTTGTCTCAATGAGCTCGTTCCAATGAGGGGTCATAACCTATGTTTTTGAGACAATAAATGAAAAAAAATTAAAAAAATTAATTGGCGATTTTTGTGAATAGTGTGAGCCTGTTTTGGCTGCTACATTGGGTAAAGGGTTAAATGGATATTGCATGACAGATTGTTAGGGACCTGCAAAGTTTTGATTCAAATTTTGAATCTGAAGTGTGGGGGGGGGGGGGGGGGGAGGAGGGGGGCTCAGTTGGTAGAGGTGCAGGCTGAGAGGTCCTCGGTTCGAATCCCACCTGCGGCAACGGCGTTGTGTCCTTGGGCAAGGCACTTCACCCCCATTGCCCACAGGGGGGCACGGTGACGCTGTGTACTCAGGCGTACTGCACGTCGATGGTGCACCTGCCTTCAACCAATGCTAACCCTGCTTGTGTGGAGTTAGTATGTTGGGGAGCTGACAGTTGCTCGCCGTTGCTTGGTGGTTCTCTCTGGGTACTGCGGCTTCAGCCACCCATAAAACTGTCATGGTCATGATTAGCCATTGTGCAGAAATATGTGACCTTAAACACCAATAAATAAATAAATAAATGAATCTGAAGTAGATATTTGGTTCAAATCAAAATCGACTGCCCAATTAGTTTCTTCTCGGATCTTTATCTAACAATCATATAGATTTTGGCCTGAAACCCACAAGAAATGGTGCGTATCACATAATGGTTCCGATTCCGTATCGTACAGATGACTTTTTCTGATTCCATATCATATAGATTCAACTTTCGGTATAAACACCGCGCTATGACAAATAATATCATTATATGCATTGTTATTACACACAAAAATTTGAAATTCAAAATTTTGACCAGTTCCAACCCAATTTAAACTGAAAAACAGGGGGTGGGGGGAGGGCTTCATGTAACGGGATTGTTAGATAAATGTATTATCATGACCAAATGCATGTCCTGTAATTTGTATCAGATTCTCGGTCGTGTTTACAATCGGATCACAACTCGCCCTGACAGGCTCGTTGCGATCTGATTGTAAACACGACCTCGAATCTGATACAAATTACAGGACATGCACATGGTCATGATAATATATATTTATCATAGGAATATAGCTTTGTATCGGTCATATTCACCATCTCACAAAACGCATAGTTCAGATGGAAATCGTACATAAATAATGTTGAAATAAAAGACTGAGTGTAACTTCTTCTAAATTAACATAAATAACATCTGTACTTATGCCATTGGCAATGTTAAATCAAATATCACTAGACCCAACCACTTAAATGTAGGGCCCTGCGATTACTCGAATTTCGAGTCAGAACGCAAAATAGACTTGACTCGTCTATCACTGGACCCAACCACTTAAATGTAGGGCACTGCGTTTACTCGAATTTCGAGTCGGAATGCAAAATTGACTCGACTCGTCTCTGATTCGCAGACGTCCTTTTTCTTGAGAGTCGATTCGGTCCCAATAAATGACAGAGTTTTCATTGTGAGTTCTTTCTTTAAACGATGCAATAATCCAGTTTGGCCATGAAAGAAATAGGAAAATATGATACAAAACCCTATTCGTATCCCTGTTAAATGGTACCAACATGATTTAGTGATGCCTCATCGTGGCCTTAGTAAAGTAGGCATTATACATAAGTTGTAACAGGATTCTAAACGGTTGTTTCTCATGCGATTTATGTGATGAAAGAGTGTTAAATCCCTCTCTGTCGAGAAGAAATCGAGAATCGACACGAACTAAAATATCCAAGTTGCAGGGCCATAGTTAAATGCAAATTCAAGATTTGCAAGCAGTGTTGATAATGAACTATAATCCTTACAGTGTAAAATTCCAACTATATCATTAAGGCATGCCTTCGACAAAGGCATGCCTTGATGTAGTTGGATTATTTTATCAGTCGGGACTTGAGCCATCACAGTCCAAACAAATCAGGTTCATAGCACCCCAACCCCCATCGGTCATCTTCAAGACGTCACTGATTCGATTTGATTTTGAATAATAGACATTATTCCATTCGAGATTTAATTCAAATTGAAAATGTGTGATTCGCAGGGCCCTACAGATTGTTAGAGGATATCTATAGGCATTTGGGTACTCTCCATTAATAACAGTAAATTTTCATGAAAAACTAAGGCAAATTGTACAGCCTTGAATCTCGTACAACATTTCTACAGTGGTTTAGAGTTTCTCAAATCCTTCCTTTAAGGGCATTAAACTTATTAATTCAAAGGTAATACAGTGGAATCCTCTTAATTGAATATCCATTTTGCCAGTGAAAATTATTCAATTAACAGGAGTATACAATTAACAGGGATTTGGTCAGTTTCCTGTGTTCTGGAGGTAAACTGAGCATTTATTCTATTATATCTTGTTTGACAGAGCTCATAGAGCTCTGTCAAACAAGATATAATAGAATAAATGCCTGTATTGGATGTAGTGAGGCCAAAAAGGTTGATAAATAAGGGGAATTTGGTGCGTGTCACAGTAATGTTTTCGACATATTACAAAAATTTATATACAATTAACAGGAGTTTACAACCCATATGCAATTAACAGATCAAATTTGTATTGAAGGTATGGTAAATGGTTTTGTGTTTGAAAATTATATTCAATTAACAGGGATATACAATTAAGAGATAAGTGGGCTCCACTGTATTCAGTAATTCAACCCCATGACCTGCCCCCTTTTTGAACTGGCTCTCCTGCATTGAGGATAAAAAGGTTTTATTTATTCTGTATTTTTAAAGATTGTGATAACCCTCCACCCACCTGGAATTAGCTTCAGACATCTTTGTGTTGAAACGTGATAAATTACAAGGTTTAAAATCAGTTCATTTTTATGAGAATCTAAATAGAATTGTGTAAATACGATCAGGCAAATCCACAAGGTGTTTTGAATATTTTCAATGCGTGTAGCAGAGGCACCAAAACCTGAGAGAGGGGGGGGGGGGGGGGGGGGGGGTATTTTGCAAACATAGACATGAAAATGGCACATTATAGTGCCCTTCAGACTCACCGATGGATTAACCCTTTGAGACTTTACTTTAATTATCCTGACGTTCAAACGTCACCGTGAATTCAGTTTTTTCAATGTTTTTCAAAATGCGACGTCAAACGTCGGAAAGTACCAATAACAAGATATTTTTCACATTAGTGATTATCTGATTGTGGGCTAGATTATTTTTGGTGGTCTGAATTTGTTAATCAAAACTTGTTTTATTACAAATTATTGGGGAGTGCCTGTGGGCACTCTCCAATAATTTGTAATAAAACAAATTTATATAAACAAAATATTATTTGTGTTTGACTGAATATGAAATATAAGCAAGGAGAGTGTTCGCTTTTGCTCTGGTATCTTCATTTTTTTAAAGCCCCGATAGTGGCTTCTGGCACTCAATGAGTTAAGAAGTCTTGACAGCAGGATTATATTAGTATTTTAAGCTGTGATAACATTTGGCTCAAGGGTTATCACTGAGCACTATTCGGGAGAAAATAGGAATTTGAAGTTAAAACTTTAAAAAATCAAAAAAATAATAACAAAACAAATGACCACAAAGTATCAACATGCTGTTTGATTTCGTACATAATAACACACACAGAAGTATCAAAGGGTTAATTTACATATAGCTGATTAATTGTATACAGGGTCCAAATTGTCCACACTGGAAGTCTGATTCATCCAAAGAGTACGTATCTTTCAAAACACTGTTCGATGATGTGTATTTTCTTGTTGAACGCTGACAACACCAACTTGCCCATTGTGGTCTGTTGGTTCAAATTTGGGTCCTTTCTCTTGGTCCCTCACAATCTACTTTCACAGTCCTTTGAATGTTTGTTTTCAAACTGTTCAATTGTTTTGTCTTAACAGTCACTATTATTAACAAAAGTGGTTAAATATTGGCTACATTGAAACAAGATGAGGCTGGCTACATTGAAACAA
This sequence comes from Pictodentalium vernedei, assembly GCA_031216915.1. Lineage (NCBI taxonomy): Eukaryota > Metazoa > Mollusca > Scaphopoda > Dentaliida > Dentaliidae > Pictodentalium > Pictodentalium vernedei. The sequence continues at coordinate 74,757,509 of CM062290.1, read as the reverse complement.
GATGAGGCAAGAAGACGTGTATTGTTGTAAGCATGCACAGTTTGTAACATTGGACATTTTGACGAATGGCTTCATTCATGGGATTTAGAACTTGAAAGTCTCGCTTTGGAAACTTTAAGGAATTCCTCTTATTTTATCAGTTATTTCATTGAGATTGGCTGTTGATTTCAGCACTCTGACATCATGATCCCACCGTACCCGAAAAATAGGGCACTGGCCATTTTCAGACATGAATCGAAAGAAATATCAACTTGAATCTACTTGGATTTGAGTGATTTTCTCCACGCAAATTGATTCATGGATTCACATGGAAGTTTACGGCCTGAATTAAGTTTTGAGTGAAACCAAAACCAAAGAGTTTAGAAAGTGGGCTAATATGGTTGTTATGTCTCATTGCTGAAATAACTGGCAAGACTAAATTTACTCTTAACCTGCTGAATATTATCAAGATATTTTTCATCAAATCTAGTCATGGCTGCTATGCAGCAGCCATGACCAGATTTGATGAAAAATTCATCTAAATTTAACTTAAGAAAACTTTGGTGAAAAAATCGATTCAGTTTAAAAGGGAAATCTGGTTAAATATGCCCAAATGATACATATTTCAGTGGCAAGAAAAATCCTGTCCTTGGCAGGAATATCTGCCAGTAGCATGCAAGAAGTTGACCATATGTACACTCGTATCAAAATACTGAAATTTCAAGCAACAAATTTTTCCCATAATGCAACTAGGAATGTAAGCAATTTTTTTTATATATATTTTTATATATATGTCGGGTTTTGTTCCTCTGTTTTTCTTAATTCTGAAACTGGCATTTTGCAATGGCTTCCACCGAGTCTATGTCACAAGCAGGGAAAGGGGGTGTGTCACCCCCCCTCTCCCATTCCAATCCTGGCCAAAATTTCCTACAATTGAATTTTGGAGGGCAAGTCATGAGTAGCTGGAAATTCCATCCATCTCTGTTTTAGAGCTCATTGCGATGCTGATGTCTCCTTTACTTCCCAAAATTACAACTCTGTTTCAAATCAGCAAAAATTCTAACTGTTTAATATTTACAACTACAGTGTATGCAATATCGAAGTTCATAAGTATACATGATGTTAATCGGTACAAGATTTCTATAGTACGTTTACTTATCGTCATAAAAAAAATCGTCAAAATGCACTTCAAGAAAATCACATAGTGTAAAATCGTTATCCTGAGTTAATTCCATCATTCACAGTTACAAAATGATGAAACATCGAAAATTGATCATCCCTGTATAAGATCTAATTTAATGTTAGGACAGTGTGAGTTGCCCAAACTTCAAAGCTTGAGCATTTGTTTTGCGCATATTCAATTCCCAGAATAATACCAAATAATAATAACTTGATAATTCTTACATAAATGTGTTGGCATTTTACTAAAATCAATGTTATGCCCCCTTTCATGCCTTCATTTTCAAAATCTTTCTTGGTAGTGAATTTCTAAATAGGGGTAGGGACTGGGAGGGTTTTTTCCCCTCCCAGTCCCTCCCTCTAGTTGGAAATTCACTTCCCTGCACTGCCCCCCCCCCCCCCCCCCCAATCGAAAACCTCTAGCCACGTCCCTGGTCACCCTAGCATGAGGCTTTAACTCTTGTTTGCTGCTGGCCGATATTCCTGCACAGGATAGGATTTTGTTTGCTACTGAAAAAGGTATAATTTGAGAAAATTTATTCCATCCTTTCCCCTGTACATTGAATGGACTTTTTCACCACAGATTTCTTGACTAGATTTGATGAAAAATATCTTGAAAATACTCAGCAGGTTATGAGTTAATCAAGCAATGATCACTGCCAAATTATTGTGATTCTCAAGCGCATAAAGAATGTACAAAAATATTGACATATTGTCCTGGGCCTGCTTAATTTGGAAGTAACTTTGCTCCCTCATTACTTGGGATGTGAATCCCTTCCCTGAACACATGCAGTAGAGCATTAATATTGTAAGAGACAGATGCATCTCCTCAGAATGCATGCAGTTATTATGCCCCCCGACCTCCGAAGGAGGATTCGGAGGTATATAGTGAAGACCTTCGTCTACCCGTCCGTCTGTCCGTACAAATGTTTTGGACTGTAATTTCAAAGCCTTTGGGATGCTGATAGTCCCACATGGGGGAGCCGGTTCTGTCTAATAATTTTTTCAAGAGTTATGGCCCTTTTTTTACTCTTTCGACTTAGAAATTTTTCTGTCCCACGACACCTTTAAGGGTACTTTGAACATGCCTACGGATTGCAGGCAGTGGCCCATACTTTGTGTCGCCCCTGTTTAATCTATTGTCGCCCACTTGATAAACAATTTCTGGGCTGGGAATTTAAAGCGGGCCGGTTAGGTATAAACGAGTGGCTAAATTTAACTTCATGCCTTTGGAACAGTCATGATCTAGTCATAGATGGTGAAAGTGAGCTCAAACACCAAAAACTAAATGTATGTAATTCATGTAGCCTCTTATGCAAGAAGCAAAGACACTCTGCATGCTTCTTATATTAGCAGTGAAGAGGCATTTTATTTATTTATTTGGGTTTAATGACACTTTCGATGCTTAGGGTCACCTCGCATCGGACAGTTTTATGGGTGGAGGAAGCCGGAAGTACCCTGGGAGAACCACCAGGCGATGGCAAGTAACTGTCAGACTCCCCAATGTACTAACTCTGCACAAATAGGGTTCACATTGGTTGAAGACATGTGTACCATCAATGTGCTTAACGCCTTATAGTGCACAGCGACACTATGCCCCAACATGGGCAGTCGGGATGAAGTGCCTTGCCTAAGGACACAACTCAATCCCAGGTGAGGATCGATTTGTGAAGGTCCGTCAAACATGAGGATGGATAACATTTTATAATTGTGAATAATAAAAATTAATATATTTCTTTGATGCATGCTAATTGTATGGAAAAGAAAGTAATAATGAAAGTGGGATCCTGTCAGTTGAATATTCACTTGTCTGTGGAAGGAATTCAACTGACAAGAATGAACTATGGTGATTTTCATGTAGCATATTGATAAATTGTGTCTTCATCACATTACATCTTGTTTAACCCTTTTCCCAATGAATCGGCCGCAACCGCCCACGTAATATGCAAATTCAGCAGTTGAAAAAATTTTATTTTTCAAAAAATGTCAACAAAACCATATCATGTGACCCCTTGTTGGAACAAGCTCATCAAGCTCATATTTTCATATTTTTCAAAAAATTTCATTTAAAATAATAAATTTTGATATCATCCGCGGTGGGTGAAGGGTTAATGAGGTGCTGTCATACAAGATATCATAGATTTTATGTTGCATTTTATGTTGCACAGGTCTATAATGATTGTGAATTCAAGTGTAATTCTCTGATCAAATGACACAATGTTTTAGTCAGTTAGGCCTCAAAATGTTGAAAATCTGTTTCTCAGGCCCTTCCACATGGTCCTTTTGGCTGCCACATGCTCCCTTCTTATAACCAATGCAAACTTAAAAAATAAAAATTAAATGATTAAATGACATATGTCTGATATTTTACCCAAGTTAATGAAATTAATAAATTTGTCCCTTGAGTGCAAGAAGGCTTTGCAATGCCTTAGCATTGCAAAGTCTTCTTGCACTCAAGGGATGAAGTACACCACCACTCATGCTATTCTATAGATTATAAGACCTAAAACATATATATAAAACAAACCAAGAACATGAACTTTTGATGGCAAAACAAATAATTTCAAAAATAAAATAAAAAACTGCCCGCTCACATGCAGTTTTTATGAAAAATGGCCTGAGAAATAGATCTACTTCATGGGTCCTTATGCAAAAGCTTTTTTAGAATTAAAAAGTCCATCATGTCTGTACTAAAGCTATATATGTTTTGGGGCTAGACAGTTTAAATGAAATTATACTAACTGTGTTAGCTGGTATGTAATTATGCGGGACCCATTGCACATTTCTGTCTATTTAATTGCTCAAAGAAGCTACTATTATATACTAGACCATTCCAAACAAATTTCTTGTTTCTCAGGCACCTGTCTCATCATTGAAATCCTGTCTCATCCCTCTTTATAGTGGAAAATCTTGTTGGTTATGCTATTTTGCACTTGAGGGACTAAAATTTTAACCAACTACACCTTATTTGACAGTGCTCTGTGAGTTCTGTCAAGTACAGGCAAGTAGCCAGGATGTCAAAGTTAGGGGGGCAAGAGTAATATCTAAGGTGGGGGGGGGGGGGGGCATACAGAATATGATTCCCAGCGTCATCCATGCCCTGCAGCAGCAAGATGTGGGCGAGCACAAGAGGAGTGTCCCCATCTCATTGGACCTTCCCCCCGGGAAAAAATTTGAATTCGAGGCAAAAAAACCCACAATTTCCTTGACCCTGGGAACGTTATTGTCCAGAATATATAAGTTGTGAAAGGCCTCAATAATTAGGCCACAATGTGGCCAAATTATTTATGCTTTTCACAACTTATAAATTATGGACACAAATGGACTTAGAATCAAGTAAATTGCTGGATATTAAAATTTCTTGCCTGATGTTCCCTCCCCTCCCCCTCCCCCATGGCTGTGCCACTGGTCAAGCAATATATAGTTGGTTAAGTTTGCAACTGCATTTTGAGAAATTTTCACTGCTGAAAACATTGGTTTTTCTAGATGATAGTGTAAGGAGGTGAATTTTTAACCCTTTACCCAACGAATCGGCCACATCTACCTGTGTAATATGTGAATTCAGCAGCTGAAAAAATACTCTTTTTCAAAAAATTTCAACAAACCCATATCATTTGACCCCTCAGGAACGAACTCGTCCCAGAGGGGTCACATGATATGGTTTATTGAAATTTTTTGAAAAATTAAAAAAAATGATATTTCAAATAATATATTTTGATATCGTCTGCATTGGGTAAAGGGTTAATTCAAAATATTTTAAGGACAATTTTGTAAATTACAGAAAGTCTCCCTCATCATAGATTTAACAAAAAATTGCCAGAGAAACAAGAAAAAAATTCTCATAGGACCTTGGGCGAAATGTTTAAGTGCAATATCAGTTGAAGAGATCATTTCATGGAAAACTTTACAATTCCACAAGAAATATTGGCATATGTACTAATCAGGAAGAAGGACTAAAAATTTCTCACATTTATTTTCAATTACAGCACTATTGATTGGTTGTTTTTTTTACTGAACTGTCTCATTGCAAAAAACTCGTGTCAATAAGGCACGTAGGAATCCATTGTACATATATATTTTTAAACTTTTTTTTGTCATTAAAATGTTTATCTGTTATACAGAGTGCTTTGTGTTTTTCAGGGGCACACAAGCAGTTGATATTGAGGCAGGCCCCTGTGAATACCATGTTTTGACTCGAATCGAATATTCGTCAAAAATTTCGAATTGAATCAAATTTTCAACAATTTCAAGTCTCTTACATAGACAAAATTTGAGCAGCGTAAATCAGCTCTTTTTTTTCCATTCCTAGTTTTGTCGGTATTAACACCCATTGCCATCTCTCAGTTTTAGAAGACATTGTGATGTGCAGGTGGACTTTATTTTATATAAATTCTTCAACTTCTTGGCTATTTGGAGAAGGGTTCAAAATTTTAATGTTTATATAATAGAGATTTTTATCACACACCAATTAATGTAAAACACACGATTTCCACTGTTCTGCCTGTATGATAAAAATGAAGTTGTATTGCACATGTGGTGATACAAAACACATTCGATTTCATTTCAAGTGTAAACAGAGAAGGAACCTGTCTAAATCGGATTTGAGTCAAAAATATACAAAATAAAAATAACATTCTGACTGCTTGTTCCTTGACAAATACTTTCCACAACTAAACATATAATGATGGAGTGTGCTAAACTTATTAACTATTTAAAAACTTTTTGTTGTGTTATTCTCCGCAGTTTAGTCAATATTTGAAGATCGATCATCGTGACCTTGTCACTGTTTGGTGTAAATTAGTTTCGACCAATTGAATGCCGTAAAAATTACAATGCAAATTAGGGTTAGTACTCTGCTAACTAACAGTGATGTCTTGTTGACAATGAAGGAAATGCAGCAATTGACAGTTAAAAAAAGCTTTTAGATCAATTTTCGTGTAGACTGATTGTTACATGGGATGTGTGTGATAAATACATAACCGCACATACGTTAGCAGAATACAGAACCACACTCGATTGCTTTGACCCAGGATATGTAATCTCATGTGATAATTCTTAACCCATTCAAACATATGTGTGGTTCTGTATATTTTTAGCGCATTTAAATGACATCTGCTGTTGTATCAATCCGAACTCAAGAGAACAATGCTGTCTATAAATAAACACAACACAAATCTATGACATACTTGAAAGTCTATCATCTGACTAATTGTTGGAAAGAGCTCGCTGGGCTCTTTCACACAATAAATCAGATGGTAGGTTTGATTTGTGCATACCAGAAAGTACAAATAATCATCACAAAATAGATGACAATAGTTGCTTTCAACAGCGTATGTGTTAAACCCAAAAAAAGAAAAGAAAACTTATTTTTGAGTTAAGCATATTAATTGATTTAATCCATAAATGGCATTTAATCGGTAGAATATGTCCCTTGAGCTGAACAAAATGTGTTATTTTGCTACAAAATCTCAATAATGAATTTAAAACCTGGTAACTATTCAAAGCTGTTATCCGAGCTGCAAACACAAATCAAATTCAAATCGAATATTGGAAATTGAATTGAATGAAAAACGAATATTCGAAATTTGCAGGGGCCTATAATGAAGGGTGCTGTAGAGAGACAAGTACCAAAAGTGAGTCACACTTGTGGTGTCCAGCTGCATACTCTGCAAAGGCAGTTTGCTTTTGGGATGTTTTTAGGCGTCCTCTTACATTCCTGAATTGCCTGTGCTCAAGTCCTAGGTGGGACCCACAGGTCATCACTCCCATCTCTACAGGGAAGTTAGATGTGGTGGTAATGACCACTGGGTCCTTTTCTCCTACTCCTTACCTATTGAGCATTGTGTGTCCAAGCTGGTGTGTCAATCCTCATTTGCATTTTTAGCTGTTAGGCCTAAAAAGTTAAAAATTTGTTCCTCCCCCTCACACCCACATGGTCCTTTTGGCTGCCACATTGCTGTCTTTTTATAACCAATGTGAACTTAAAAAAAAGTTAAAATTAATTGGTTTATGTCTGATATGTTACCCAAGTTGATAAAATTAATAAATTTGCCCCTTGAGTGCAACAAGGCTTTGCAATGCTAAAGCATTGCAAAGCCTTCTTGCACTCAAGGGACGAAATACACCCCACCCATGCTATTTTGTAGATTATGAGGTCTAAAACATAAAACAAACAAAGAATATGAACTTTTGATGGCAAAGAAATAATTTTACAAAATTAAAATAAAAAAATGCCCACCCACATGCAATTTTACAGAAAATGTTTTGAGAAACAGAAGATCTACTTTGTGGGGGCCTTATCAACATTTTGTAAGAAATCATGGCACCCGTTTTAATTCAGTTTACAATACAGCAACCCATTCCACCCTTACACCATTTGATCATTTCTTTCCACCACTCCCCACATGATGTTATTGAAATCAATGATTTCAAAACTTACTTCACTAGAATGTTAACTCGCTTCAATTGCTGTCATGAGTTAACACTGGTTCTGTAGTGTATAACTTTGACGAAATGTGACTTTGTGTTGCAGTTATGATATAGACACTGATGCTGAAAGTGACATTAAAAGGCCTGTAAACAAACAAATGGTGAGCAAATTTCTATGCAGTCTTATAAAATTAAGATTTACTTCCATTTATTGATATGTTGCCGAAATAATCCTCAATGGTTATTTAAAAAATTGCGAGTTTGCACCTATACTGTGACCGATTGTAAAAATGAAACAAATTCTTAGTCAAAAAAAGGGCAATAACTCTTGACACAAATACTCTGAATAACTCTTTTAGTCCCATTCCCAAATTTTTGGACCGCAGAACAGGTAATCTTAACATGCCATCATGACAAAGACAAAATTACCTAAGCAGTGGTTCCCAGGCAAGTCATGTCTGCCATAATACCCAGTCGACTGGAAATCATTGCTAGGTCATATAGAAACTGTGGTCACAGTGGACCCTTAACCCATTGATACTTTGTACGTCTTATGACGTACGAAATCAAACAGCGCATTGATACTTTGTGATCATTTGTTTTATTATTATTTTTTTTGTTTTTTAAAGTTTTAACCTCAATTCCTATTTTCTTCCAAATAGTGCTCATTGACAACCATTTGAGCCAAATTTTATCGGAGCTTAAAATACTAATATAATCCTGCAGTCAAGACTTCTTAACTGGTTGAGTGCTAGAAGCCAATACAGTGGCACCTTGTTAATTGAATAGCCACTTTGCCAGTGAAAATTATTCAATTAACAGGAGTATTCAATTAACAGGGATTGTGTAACTTTTCTGTATTCTATAGATAAACTTGGCATTTATTCTGTTATACCTTGTTTGACAGAGCTCCATGAGCTCTGTCAGACAAGATATAATAGATTAAATGCCTGTATTGGATATACTGGGGCCAAAAGGGTCTATAAACAAAGGAAAACTGGGGAGAATCAGAGTAATTTCTCGACAGGTTATAAGATTTTTTATTCAATTAACAGGATGTTACTCTATAACTTATATTCAATTAACAGGTCAAATTTGTACTCCAGGTATGGTAAATGGTTTTGTGTTTGGAAATTATATTCAATTAACATGGTTATTCAGTTAAGAGATATCCAATTAAGTGGGCTCCATTGTATCAAGGCTTTCAAAAAATGAGGATACCAGATCAAAAGCCAACACTTTCAATTCCTTGCTTGTATTTTATATTCAGTCAAACACAAATAATATTTTGGTTATATGAACTTGTTTTATTACAGATTACATATTATTGGAGAGTGCCTGTGCCTCTCCAATAGTTTGTCATGAAACAAGCTTTGAATAACAAATTCAGACCACCAAAAATAATCTAGCCCTCAACCAGTTAATCACTAATGTGAAAAAAATCTTGTTATTTGTCATCTCCAACGTTTGACATTGTATTTTGAAAAAAACATTGAAGAAACTGAATTCCCAGCGACGTTTAAACGTCTGGATAATTAAAGTCTCAAAGGGTAAAAGATTAAAAGTTATTGAGTTTGATGATAAAAATGAAACAATTTCCTTGTACATAAAGAGCAATAACTCTATGAAAAATACTCTGAATAACACCTGTATTGCACATCGATAAGATACACTTACATACTGAATATAATGTCCTTCCACCAAATATTTTAAAAGTTATTGAGTTTAAAAACCTGTTGGTCACAAACCGACTGACAGACCAACAGACAGACTGACTGAAAGGCCACATATTCTTGTCACAGCTAAAGAGTAACTTTATATTTGCATTTAAAAAAAATAGTTTAAAACTTCCCATCCTCCAAATTAACCCTTAAGGCCGAATTCCAATTTTGATCACTTTTACTGCAATAGAATTGGTGCCCCAACATGCAGTGACTGAGGAAATTCGCCTGTTACCATGAGGACCTTGGCTGTTCTTAGGTGAGTCATGGATACCAATTTAGGCTGCCCTGGCTCACCTAGAAGCCCTAGAAATGACTACAAATCCACAGATGCAGACTATCAGTCCATAAAATTTTATTATAGGCTAAATGATAGATTATCAAAGAAATTGTAGAAAGATAGAAATCGTATCCCCCACTGTGAAGATATAGAAATTTTCACTTTCACAGTATCAATCAAAATGGTGGCTTTCAAAGCATCACCTCAAGGTGAGTACGAGTCAAATTATCACTGGAAATGATCAATTTGTTCTAAAAACGTATAATGAAAAGAAAATCTAATGTTTATGAGTGGATACCGATCATTTCTAGAATAATTCAACATGTATTCACCTTGAATTGATGCATAAAACTCGCTAGTCCAAATAAAACTCAAAAGTCCATAATATAAGTTTTTGGTTTGGTACGTCCTCTCAAAGGACGTACCAAACCAAAAACTTACATTACGGACTTTCAGGCCATGTTTGGACTAGAAACCTGCCAGCTGAATCAGATTGCAAGAGGCTATCTGTTCCGAGTATCAATCAAATCACTTCCGCGTTTCAGTGATTTGATGCACTGTTTAATTACTTTCATGCATCAGTTCAAGGTTGAAACGAGTGGAATTATCAGATTCTTATAAAAGGCGTATAATAAAAAGAACATAAAATAAAAAAAAATTGTGACCAAGACAAATGGTTATTTTCCCTCGCGCAAACACTGGTGGAAAAATAAACATTTGTCTTGGTTACTCATGAGATAATTTTTGGTGTACACTCAAAAACACTAGATACCCTCTTTGGACTTACCTTTAAGAGTTAAGGGAAGAAATGCCATCAAGGGTTAGTGAAAATATTTTAATGTCTTGAAAACTAGTAATACAACATACATTTATCATATTTATGTATCTCTTCGGGTTTACGGTAATTTCCAGCATCTATAGCTATGTCATGACTTCAACACGGATACATTTTTGAAATTGGGCCAATCATTTATATTACCTGCGGGAACCCCAGGAAGTGAAGCAGTGCCTGTTCACTGTGGTAAACAGGCTCTGTTTTAATGATAAAATAGGACCCAGTCACCAATGCTTGGGAGGTGCAAATCCTCTTTAGAATTGGCAACATGGCTCATTAACACTCACCCCTGGTCTTTAGTTGATACTCATGTTGTGGTCATGATTAGCCATTGTGCAAAAATATGTGACCTTAACTGGTAGAGTGCTGGAAGCCCATATTTGGGCTTTATTCTGAACTACAGGTACCTAAAGTTGAAGGCTTCATATTCTGTAGATGTCTGTCTTACTTCTTGGAAGTAAATTTATTTCATCTCCACTGATTTGCATTGTTACAATTTATGGGAGAGTGCCTAATGGCACTCTCCCATAAATTGTAACAAGACAAAAATGTGTGAACACATCTTGAGGCTGAGAAAAAATTTAGCACTCTACCAGTTAAATACCATTCAATAAATAAATAAATACAATCAGTTATATCACCTTGGAGGACTTTCACCCCTTTTCACAGTGAATAAGCACTGCTCCTCTTTAACCCTTTTCTGTAACGGCCAAAACCGGCCAGCGCTGTTCCCCCAAATCGCCAATTAATTTTAATTATTTTTTTGTCTCAAAAACATGGGCTATGACCCCTCTTTGGAACGAGCTTGTCGAGCTCGTTCCAAACAAGGGTCATAACCTATGTTTTTGGGACAAAAAATCAGTTATTCAACCATTTTGTCATCTGCTTTTCATGTTAGGTAAAGGGTTAAAGATCATAACATATGAGGGAGGGGTGTGTAAACTTAATTTGTCACAACTGCTATAATCAAGTCCCCAGTGATAAAATATTCCAAATGCATTCAATGAATGATTTATAGTTGAAATATACTAGTTACTGAAAATATATTTGTACATAAATACATGTTGGTGTAATGCATTCATACATTGTATGGATGGCTGTCAAACTTTTTCTTCAGTTAGCATGTGTGGTACTCCAAAGTGGTCATGCCCCACCCCCCAGCTCTCCGTTCCAATTGTATACCACAGACCTCCATTTGTCATGTCAGTCCTTGAAATGAGATGGGTGCAAGTGAAATTGCTCCCGTCAGCACCCTTGATTTTTAATTTATGAGAGCTAAAAAAGCACTCGAAAAATATTGTGGAGAACTAATATACTGTGAGGGCATATAAATGTGTGCAAACTGCACCCATCAATTTTGTTCATTTCCAGCACTGATTTGTATGGACTGGCTGCAAGCCTGAACGTAAGCAGACTGTCATCTGCAGAATAAGGACCCCAGAGGGTGAATTTGGTGATGCTACCCTGCACAGCAGGGTAGCTTCACTAAATTTACCCTCTGTGAACCTCATTCTGAATAAAGGTCTCAAGCCTGAACAGCAAGAGGTACCCTGAGGATAAATTGGCATAGCATCGGCAAATTCACCCTCTGGGGACCTCATTTTGCAAATGACAGATTGCTTATTTTCAGGCTTGACTGGCCGGACATGTGACAGAAGTTCAAATATCAAATTCACTCTTGTAAGTGCACACATGACTACTGGCAAGAGCAAATCAATATCTTAGACCCAGTCAAAAATGACTCAACTGGAAAAATTATTGAAAAGTCTCACCCCTCTTAGTTATGCCCATGCATATGTTTTTTCTTCATAAGCAACCATTGAATGTAATGCCCGAGTCTGCAACATTTTTGTTACTTCTGGATATCACATTTCTCAGGGCTTCCAAACTTCCACCAATATTCTTTATTCTTCATGGTCACCCAGGCCAGCAGATTTGAAAAACATAGGCATGCTGTGAACTCTACCTCCACAAGTAATATGGCATGCACAATTATTGCCACAGGTGATAACTTTTATCTGTGATTCAGTTAAGCTGAACTTGAAACAAGCTGAAAAATTTGAGATAAAAGTAATAACAGTGTGTTTAACTGGTAGAGTGCTAAGTTATTTTTGGTCATCCAAATTTGTCCACGTCTCTTTTGCCTTGTTACAATTTATGGGAGAGTGCCTAGTGGCACTCTCCCATAAATTGTAACAAGGCTAATCCCACAGACTAAATACTTTCGGTCCAAAAATAATATGACGTACATCTACAGAATATGAAACCATTAAGTTAAGGCACCTGCACTTCAGAATAAAGCCCAAATATGGGCTTCCAGCACTCTACCAGTTAATGTTGGCAACTAACAAAATATCACTCTGCTCTGATCACAAAAGCAGACAGAACAGTCTGACTGGATCCGTTAAAATTTACAGTTCACTTTTGTGTGCACAACCATGTAATCGAGCTCGGAGGTAATGAAATTTCATGTTTGGCTTTGGTATTGATATTTTTAGAATGATTTACCTCAACATCGGTACAGTATTCGGTCTCCACAACATAAATGTATGCATACCATTTCCATTATTGAATGGTATTATTGTTATACTGCCCAGCTGTAGGTTATCATTTACAGTAGGCAATGAATTAACTCTGCATGCTGCTGGAGGATATTCCTGCCCAGCACAGAGTTTCTCTTGTCACTGATATAAGTATAATTTGGGCATATTTAAACATATTTTCCCCAGTAAATGGAATGGATTTTTTTCACCAAATTAATTTTTAATCAACTCTAGTCATGGATGCTTTACAGCCTTGCTTTAGGCCTTGTAGTCCTGGAAAATGTATCAGGAGATTTTGAAAGGCTCATGAAGTACATAATCACAATTATATAGTTTTATATGCCAGAGTTTGTGAAGGCGTGGTCCTATCTAGGACCTTCAGGTCATTACCCCTTCCTCCCACTTCCCTTCTAGGGAAGTGGGAGGATGGGGTAATGACTGGAGATCCAAGTTAGGGTACGTGAATACAGGGCCTTGAAACTCCTTGAATTTGGATATTGTTGCAGCTTAAAAAATGCTGAAATTTTTTAAGAAACGGCCTTGAATTTTATCAGTCCTTGCCTTCAGGAACCCTGTTCTAACTAATGTGGTAGGTATTTTTCAGTACCAAAAATTTTGGTATATTGAGATTCCCTCGTTATGGTGGATCAGTTGTAGCTCAATACCGATACTGAACAGTATTTATTATATATCAGTCATGTCCACCATGTAATATCTTCTGTACACAACAAGAAAACAAATTTGTCATTTCAGTGCTATACAAGAAAGCCAATTTGTCCCTTTTGTGGTGTTAAGCGATATTATTATATGACAAGTAAACATTTAGTGACGAAAACATGTAATCATGTTAAACATTTACCCAAAGTAATGGCCAAAACCGGCCAGTGCTATTCATAAAAGTATTCATTGAATTTTCATTATTTTTTTCATTTTTTTTCTCAAAACTAAAGCTTATGACCCCTCATTGGAATGAGCTTGTTCCAATGAGGGGGCATAAGCTATGGTTTTGATGCAGAAAGTCAAAAAAATTGGTTATTCAAAATTTTATTTGCAAATGTCGTCTGCTTATCATATCAGTTAAATTTTATTTGCAAATGGCATCTGCTTATCATGCAGTTGATAACCCATTACAATACTCTCAATGGCATTTCATACTTTGAATGGTATTCTATATTGGGCATTGCTCATGTTATAGTGCTCCACAAAAGCAGACTTTATGAAGAGCATGGCAAAAAAGCGTAAGCTCGGTGAAGCACAAACACCTTCTTGCTTTAAAATTCCCAGGACTACTCCAGGGACAGATTCAGTGCTGATTTGATACCTGCTACAGTTACAGGCACCCAAACTCTGAGACCCATGTGTCCCTAAATTCCTACAGAAAAATATTGTTCAACTTTGAAATCTACCAATTTGAAGCAATTATTTCCAATATGTACCAAAAATCGATACACATGCAGTTGATAACAAGCAATTCAAGACACATGCAGTGGTCTAATCATTGTACTACATGTAAGACATCTCAATTTATTTGGGGACACCCTTAATTGAAAAACAGGTGTCCCCCAAAAATTCCTGGATCCATCCTTGGTTTGCACACATGCAGACTGCATGAAAGTTTGATGCATGAAGTTGTCAGTTGTGGTTGCAGGCCCATTCTTCTTCACATTGACTTTCATGGAGGAATTTTCTCTTCTGCGTGCTTCTATTCATCTGGAATATTCATCTGGACACTCGTGTCTCACATTGCGACTACTTTCTGAATGATAACGTAGCTGATGAATACTGTCTGTTGAAAAAATAAACTGGAATCTGACGTGAAAAAAATCCAAAGGCTTTTGTTTTAGGATAGTATGTGCCTGTAATAATTATGAAGTGATTGTAGATTGAAAAAAAAAAGATTTTGTATAAAAGAAATTGATAGTGACTATTGTAATCTTTATTTTAAAAACCAGTTCATCTTTATCATTGTACATTAACCCTCTACCCAACGTGGACGATATCAAAATTTATTATTTTAAAAATCATTTTTTTTAATTTTTCCAAAAAACCTCAACAAAACCATATCATGTGACCCCTCAATGGAACGAGCTTGTTCCAAAGAGGGGTCACATTATATGGTTTTGTTAGAATTTTTTGAAAAATAGTATTTTTTCAGCTGCTGAATTTGCATATTTTGCGGGTGAATGTGGCTGATTCATTGGGTAAAGGGTTAATGCCTCATCAGCAATATTTGTCAATAGTTTAATCCATGAAAAATATGGTTGGGGCATTTTTGGGAGTAAGGACGCCGCAAGGGTCACCAAAATTTGTGAAGTTCAAACACAAAACATAATACCCAGGACCCAATAGATCTTTGGTGCATGGTAATTTGTCGGGCATCATAGAACTATTGAGGTCCAGAGAATTGAGGTACTTAAGGCAGCCCATTCACATTCAAGTTCAAACACAAAACATAATACCATGGACCCCAATAGATCTGTGGTGTGTGTTAATTTTTCGGGCACCAGAGAGCTATTGAGGTCGCGAGAACTGAGGTACTTAAGGCAGCCCTGGTAACACACCCTTGATTAGACCCTATGAAAACATAATCCATGCACAGTAAATCGGTGCTCACTGGATTGGATTACCAGAGCATGTAGATAAGCCAGAAAATAAGCAGAGAACCCGGAGAGAACCACTGAGCAACGACGAGCAGCTGTCAGCTCTTCAACATCGCAACTCTGTACTCTGCACCATGGCACAGGCAGGGTTAGATTGGTTGAAGACATGTGCATCATTGACATGCAGTATGCCTTAGTACACAGTGTAACCGTGCCACCATGTAGGTAATTGGGGTTGCCCAAGGACACAACGCGGGAGCGTAAATCAGTCGAAATGAAATGGTCACCCCATCCAACTACCAACCGCACTCGACGTTGCTTAACTTCGGTGACGGGTGAGGGGAATGAATGTTTCTGTAAATTCATCTCATACCATGTGTACTCAAGAGGTGGGTAACAGCTGCTGTGTGAGAATGGCTGGACATTTCAACATATTATCCTCTTGTAAAATACCTTCATGTGTATGTGGGTAACAGAGGGTTCCATTGTTGAAAATGGGTCACTTTTTGCTAGTTTTTATGGAGGAGCCACGAATATTGACAAATGATAAGTAGGCATTTTATTGACAAAGAGATTAACTATCACACCAATTTAACTGGCAGATTTGTAACATGACTATTGTTTTAAAGATTCTTTTGCTACCAGCAAGGGGAGCCTTAGCTTAGAACGATTTTGTTCATAACAAGCCAGAAAATAAGCAGACTGTCATCTGCAAAATGAGGTCCCCAGAGGGCATAGCAGGGTAGCATCACTAAATTTACCCTCTGTGAACCTCAATCTAAATCAGGGTCTCAAAACTAAACCGAAAGAGGTACCCAGAGGATAAATTGGCTCACTGTATAGGATAGCATCATCAGATTCTCCCTCTGGGGACCTCATTCTGTAAATGTCAGACTGCTTATTTTCAGGCCTGGTACATAATAACTGAATTGTTACAATTTATTGAAGAGTGCCAATGGGTACTCTCCAATAAATTGTAACAAAACAATTTTAAATAAACATTTTTTCTTCCACTGCAGACCAAACATCAGGCTGATACCAACAGTATAAAAAGCCACTATAGTGGCTATCAGCACTTTCCCGTAGATAGTGACGTCCAGCACTCAACCGGTTAACATAGATGCAATTAGGAAGGGCTGCTGAGGCATGCTCAATTTCACACTCCTTGTGATTGAATGACATGTGTGATTAATGTACATCAATGCTTCAGACTATAAGCACTGAAATTCAGTAAGAAATTTCATTGTCTTCCCCCATCATCAGCTATGTATATATATGCCTCTCTTATGTATATTTATAGAATTGAAGCACAATTGGCCAGTATGGAAGAATCAGTAACTCTAAAAGAAAAATAAATGACAATTCTGTGTGATTTGTGAATTGATAAACACTTGGTAGATGCAGTCTTTCGATTTTGAGGTGCGTCATCGCACTTGTGCACCATCATGCATGCAATTTTGAAAAGCTCTGCGCCACTAATGTCGCACCTTGGCAAAAATCCGAGCGCTATCTGACCGCCTGTTTGGATGTTTGAATTACCTTAACTGGTAGAGTGCTAAATTATTTATGGTCCTTAAACTTTCTTTGTGCAGCTTTGCCTTGTTACAATTTATGGGAGAGTGCCAGTAGGCACTCTCCCATAAATTGTAACAAGGCAAATCCTAACGGATAAAGTTATATCACTTCAAAGATAATATGAAGTACATCCACGGAATATGAAGTGTTTAA
The DNA here is from genome assembly GCA_031216915.1 of Pictodentalium vernedei. NCBI lineage: Eukaryota > Metazoa > Mollusca > Scaphopoda > Dentaliida > Dentaliidae > Pictodentalium > Pictodentalium vernedei. Next base: position 74,740,215 of record CM062290.1, on the reverse strand, counting down.
ATTCTGGAACCGGCACTTCAGAATAAAGCCCAAATATGGGCTTTCAGCACTCTACCAGTTAACACAAGTGGGGGTTAATGCTCATCAAGCATCGATAGCATGTGTGCATGGCCTTATGCAGTAATATACAACTGCACAGTACATTCACGGTGTAGGTTTCACTTTCAAAAGAAGTCTGGAAACTATGTCACAACTTCAGACAAGCTGATACATCAACAGTTAGTGTCACAGTGCATCCCAATTTAAACATGATGAAATTGGTTCATCAGAAAAACTGTTGACGTACCCATCACAATTCCATATTATTTTAGTTACTGTTGATAGACGGTCTGTCACTATCATACACACGCTGTATTCTATTAAAACATCGCCATTTCCGTAACTTTTTCACAATAGCTGAATGTTTCGTAACTCGGGAAAATGGCACTTGCAAATTAGAAATGGCCAGCACCACACTTGGCGCACATGCATTTTACAAAATTGAAAGACTGGGTAGACGTGCCCGAAGCTGGGCTCTCTAACTTTTCTGACATGATTGGTAGAGAGTAAAAATTTTCTGACAGTATTTCCAGATCATTTATCATCATTACAAAACTGAAACCTAACCATTTTATACCAAATACAATCAAAACAGGAACAGAACATTTGTTTATTATCTTTATTTAAAAAAATTACTTTTCATTTAATGAAAGTAATTCTTTAAAATAATAAAATAATAATAAAAAAAAGGCCCCAAAAAGATAAAAATCGGTTTCTCAGGCCCTCTCACATGGTCCTTTTGGCTGTTGCATGCTCTATTTTTATAATCAATGCAAACTTAAAAAATAAAAATTAAATGGTTTATCTCTGATATTTCACCCAAGTTAATAAAATTGAAAAATTTTTCCGTTAAGCGTAGCAAGGCTTTGCAATGCTTCAGCATTGCAAAGCCTTCTTGCACTCAAGGGATGAAATACACCACCACCCATGCTATTAAGCAGATTATGAGGTCTAAAACATGAAACAAACCAAGAACATGAACTTTTGATGGCAAAGAAATAATTACATGCACAAAAATAAAAAATAAAATAAAAAAATGCTCACCCACATGCAGTTTTACAAACAATGGCCCAAGAAACAGAAAATCTACTTTGTGGGGCCTCATACACGAATGGTTTTTGTGTACACGACTACTGGATTGCCATATATAACAAGCACTTTCACATACAAAAGATATGAATGAAACCATAAGGATATTTTGGCATAATGAAAATTGTGGTTCTGTCAAATGGTCAACATTTTTTTCAAATCGGCACCTTTTGGAGAAAATGTTGTTTTTCAGTGGACCAACCATTTTTCTAACACACAAAAAAATTTTGACAGTAGAGTCATGGGGGTGGCAGTCCCCTTCCCTCCCAGCTTCGGGGCTGTATGTAGATATATGCTGCAGTATGCTTGTTTGTGTCTCATCGTTTTTTGAATGCTCAATATTCTATAATTGATGTTTATGTCTTTGTTGTTACTTACATGTATCTAAATTGTGTAACCTCTTTCTTTAGAATTGGGACAGTGGTAGACTGTTGGACTTCTATGCTAGAGGTCCCGAGTTCAATCACCATCAGGGATGACTCGCGTTGTGTCCTTGGGCAAGGCACTTTATCCTGGTTGCCTACATCGGGGCATGATGACGCCGTGTGCTAAGGCATACTGCATGTTGATGGTGCACATGTCTTCAACCACTGTAACCCTGCTAGAGCTTGAACAGTTAGAATGTTGAGGAGATGACAGCTGCTCGTGGATGCGTGGTGGTTCTCTCCAGGTACTCTGGCTTCCTCCACCCGTAAAACTGTCACGGTCATGATTAGCCATTGTGCATAAGTATGTGACCTTAAACACCAATAAATAAATATGAGCTGATTACACCTGTGTCAATGGTAGGCCATGAGTTATGTTGTTTTAGGCAAAAAATGAAAATTTTCAATTAGGCTTTTAGAAGAACAATTCTTGCTTTTCAGACAATTGTTCCTAATTTTTTTATGAGGGAGGGAGACATTTTTAAAAAAAATTTGATACGTTGACTCACCCGAGAATTATATGTCATTCATCAGTTGTTTTATACACGTCAGAGTTTCTTTTATATTTATTACACATTAACCTTTAGTCAACATAATGGCAAATGCCGGCCAGCACTTTTCTAAGAAATCGCTAATTAATTTTCATTATTTTTTCATATCTTGTCTCAAAAAAATAGGTTATGACCCCTCGTTGGAACAAGCTCATTCCAATGAGGAGTCATAACCTATCTTTTTGAGACAAAAAAATGAAAAAAATTAGTTATTCAAGAATGTTTTTGCAGGTGTCGTCTGCTTTTTGTGTTAGGTAAAGGGTAAAAGTTTGAAAAGAAATCAGTGTAAATTTTGATTGCCTTAACCCTTTACCCAACGTAACGGCCAAAACCGGCCAGCGCTGTTCTAAAAAATCGCCAATTAATTTTCATTATTTTTTCATTTTTTGTCTCAAAAATATAGGTTATGACCCCTCGTTGGAACGAGCTCATCGAGCTCGTTCCAACGAGGGGTCATAACCTATGTTTTTGAGACAAAAAATGAAAAATATTAGTTATTCAAGAATTTGTTTTACAGGTGTCGTCTGCTTTTCATGTTAGGTAAAGCGTTAAAATGAAATGACCAGGAGAAAAAAAAATTATTTTTCAAAATCTTTAAATGAAGAGGGAAGTGCCTGATAATCAAGATTTCTTTTTAACTGTCTTATTCAAGAGTCAGGGTTCTTACACTTACCAGGTAAAAAAGTTCATACTCTTTCCATGCATTTTCCAGACATGTCAGCCCATTCAGTCCACTCATTTGAGTTCCTTAAATAGATGAAAATCTTACAATGGGAAGATTTTCACGAAAACAGTAATACAAGGTAATATTTTTGTCATTTCTCATAAGACAACAAATTCAGTCTTGTTTGACAGAGCTCAGTGAACTCTGTCAAACAAGCACAAATTGGTTAAATTCCTAGACATTTATTTATTGGGGGTTTAATGACACTTTCAACAGCCAGGATCACCTCGTGCGAGACAGTTTTATGGGTAAAGGACACTGGAGTACCCGGAGAAGACCAACAAGCAGCAGAAAGTAGCTGTCAGATACCCCAACATACTAACTCCACAAAAGACAAGTGCACCATCGACATGCAGTATGCCTTAATACACAGTGCTACCGTGCCCCCACATGGGCATGTGGGATAAAGTGCAGTGACTCCTGGTGGGGATCGAACCATGCACCTTTCGGTTTGAAGTCCAATGCCATAGAGCCACCGCACTCCCTAAATTCCAAGTGGCATTCTGAAAAATATTTAGAGGTTGAAATTGAATATACAACATCACTGTGTAGAGGGTTAATTGTTCAGTTCTTTGGCTGCTTTTAACCCTTTACCCACCACAGACGATATCAAAATTTATTATTTTAAGTATCATTTTTTTGAATTTTTCAAAAAATTTCAACAAAACCGTCATATACCTGGTAACCCCTCATTGGAACAATCTCGTTCCAAAGAGGTGTCACATGATATGGTTTCGTTGAAATTTCTTGAAAAATTGTATTTTTTTCACCTGTTGAATTTGTATATTTCGTAGGCGGATATGGCCGATTCCTTGGGTAAAGGGTTAATACAGTTTTAAGCCTAATGCGCATGGGATGAAGTTATGTTCCCATTTACAAGGGATTTAGTGTTAAAGTCCTCAATTGTCTGTCTTTGTTAATCAGGAAATACAAATATTGTTTCAACATAAAATACGTAACTTGCAAGCCTGAATATAAGCAACCTGTCATTTGCAAAATGGGGTCCCCAGAGGGTGAATTTGCTGGTGCTATCTCATACAGTGGGCCAATTTATCCTCTAGGTACATCTTTCCGTTTTGTCTTGAAACCTTGATTCAGACAGGTTCACAGAGGGTAAATTTAGTGATGCTACCCTTCTGTGCAGGGTAGCATTACCAAATTCACCCTCTGGGGACCCCATTTTGCAGATGACAGTTTACTTTTTTTCAGGCATGGTAACTAGTATGTTTGAATGTTTCTCTACAACTTACCTCAGAAAGGTTATCGCTGTACCAATTGCACACTCACATATATCTAAACTAATGCTGCTGAGCAAATGAGGTACTCTGGTACATACCTATGTATGTTGGCTATTTGATGTATCTCTTTCCAATCTCTGTATTCATGTATGAGGTCATATGACAAAATAATCATGGTGCACAAATACTGACGAAACATAAATTAAAAATATTATCATGTGAAGGTTGAGGTATATGGTTTTAGACTGACACACTGAAGTGTGTGTGGTGATGATAAGAGGTACCACTTTACTGTTCTGAGGGGTACCACTTCACCGTTCAGAGATACCCCTAATGTTTCAATACCATCTTCTGTACTGGTTCTGGAATCACTTTCTGGGGCATACATTCTGAGGCAACAGCGAAATTACCTCAGTATTTTAGGCACACATGCATGCATGCACACACTCTCACTCTCAAACTTGCTCACTCTCTCTCTCGACAGATTGCAATTTCTAAATTTTGAAACTTTTGTCTTAGAAATAATGTGTTGGAAACAACATGGGGTCTGTTTTTGTCATTTCTGATAACACCTTTTAATTTTGATTTTTAATTGCTACATGTACATTTTTTGAAATTTATTGAATTTCTGAACCTGGAGAGTGATTGATAAGATTTTGGCTAAGATTAAACTTACTAACATACTCTTCCATTTTCACCCACCGACAGCATGCATGACCAATGGTTATGCCTGTAACATGCAGCATCACTGATATGAATCTAGATAAGTAACATGAAGGAAGCAATTAAGTGCCACCATTTTTGAAAAGTCTTCTCAAAACTAAATTCACATTTATCAAGGCCTCGAAATAAAGGCCCTAGATCATAACCAGTTAGCAGGTTAGGCTCAAATAACATGGTCATAACCTATAAGTTATGGCATAACCATTTGCGAGAATATTCATTTCTGTCGACCTGTCACCTTCTCGGTTTTTTAGTCCCCTACCAGCATCGCCGGAGGGGACTATAGGTTTGCACTCTGTCCATCCGTCAGTCTGTCAGTCACACTTTAGTTTTCCGGCGTTTTTTTGGAAACGCTTCAACGGAATGATTTCATTTTTGGTAAACTACTATAGAACGATGACTTACAGATCAAGTTTGAGTTTCATGCTGATTGCGTTATTCTTGTGTGAGTTACGGCCCTTGGAAATATGGAAAAGCACCAAAATATCAGTTTTCCGGAGTTTGTTTGGAAACGCATCAACAGAATGATTTCATTTTTGGTAAACTACTATAGAATGATGATTTACAGATCAAGTTTGAGTTTCATGCTGATTGCATTATTCTTGTGTGAGTTATGGCCCTTGGAAATATGGAAAAGTGCCAAAATATCAGTTTTCTGATCTTTTTTTGGAAATGCTTCAACGGAATGATTTCATTTTTGGTAACCCACTGTAGAACGATGACTTACAGATCAAGTTTGAGTTTCATGCTGATTGCATTATTCTTGTGTGAGTTATGGCCCTTGGAAATATGGAAAAGTGCCAAAATATCAGTTTTCCGGACTTTTTTTGGAAACGCTTCAACAGAATTCATGCTGATCACATCTAGGTTATAACATTTGTATAATTATTAATGCTCATTAGTCCGGTAGGGGACATTGTATTGCTTCAGCGATACGTGCACTCTTGTTATAGGCAAATCATGTGGTGCAACTTTATCTTGAAAGTAAATAGCAACAACTCATGTGCGATCTCGCTAATGCGAGATCGCGCGTGAGTGGTTTCTATTTGTGTATTTATAATTCTGAAAAAAGCAATTAAACAAACTGTGCCACCCATGATAAGAAAGATTGCCAACATTGATGGGAAAACTTGCTAATGCAGGAAATAATGTATCGGCCGTATAATATTTATTTTGTGGTAACCTATAATTTGTTCGCAGATTTCACCATTGTGGTAACCTCAGCATAGTCTGAATGATCGTTCGTGGCTTATTTCAAGGCTTGTTTAACTCTCTGCACTCTGATGTCAAAATGGCAAAGTTTTCAACAGCAAATACTTCCCATAATGCTGTTTGACATTTAACCAAATACATGTACACCTTGTTTGGCAGAAGTCAGTGAGATTAAATTGGTTCAATTCAGTGTTAAGCAAGAGAAACGAGTGATCAGAGAAAATTATTTTGTACTACCGGAATGCTGGGGAAAAATTGAGCTCTTTGTTTTCAATCTCTGTAATGCTTCAGATCAGACTTCTTCGGCAATGACTGGCCTGGTATTTCTTGTAGTCAGAAAGCTGTGGTAGTCTGGGCTGTTCCACTTTCCCCCAACTCAAAGCAGTTGAAAACACAGCAGTATTACCTTTTTCACAAACAAAAAATATATTTTGCAATTATTCCTTCTGAAACTTAACTGTTTTAGTGTTCTTGTCCATTCTAGAAGTGCAATAACTTTTGTTCATCCATGTTTGTGATTGAAGACATACTGGATATGTGATACACTGCTGGAAAGATCTCTGAGAGATCTTTCCAGTGGTGTATGACATAGACATAACAGCATTTCATCATCTAAATGGAAGATTAACTCCTGAAATGATCTGGAATATTTGGATCAAATTGGACTTCAACACTAGAACTCAGACGAGTGTTTTAGTGATGCAAACACAGTTGAAAAATTACGTCAACTCTTCAGACTGTCTACATTTTCGAATTTGGAGACATCTGTTTATTTCATAACGATTGTATCAAATATGTGTTATGTAACAGTGTGTGTGGAATATGTTGAATGTACAGAATAAAAATTTGACCATTACTTTAAATAGTCTGTTATTTTTGTGCTAATAATTTGTAATGCATTGGGATCAGCATAATCAAGTGAACACATCCTGTAACAGATGCAAATCATAATTGCCCCTTTATTTATTGGTTTTTAAAGTCACATACTTATGCACAATGGCTAATCGTGACTGTGACGGTTTTGCGGGTGGCGGAAGCCAGAGAGAACCGACGAGCAGCAGTCAGCTCCTCAACATTCTAACTCTGTTCAAGCTCCGCTCAAGCAGGGTTACAGCGGCTGAAAACATGTGCACCATCGACGTGCAGTATGCCTTAGTACAAGGCATCATCATGCCCACCGAGAGATTATGCCTGCCCCCCCCCCTCCCCCCCCCCCCCATCCCCATAAATAACTACAGAACCACTTATTTGATCAAACCATAATTTTAGGGGTAACTTGTGAATGACTAGACAATGCTTCCTTTCGATTTTGGTCCAACTGGTGAATTCAATATAGCCACCATGGCAGCCATACTGAATTTTGTTTCGTTCAATACCTAGAGAAGGCTGACTCGAATCATTTCTATTTTTTAATTAAGCATTGTTGGTGTCTAGAGGAAGTTTCCTTTCAATTTTCAGTTAGCTGATCCAAGATGGTCACCAGTAGCCAATTCATTATTATGGCCATCTTGAATTTGGCTTCCATCCAATAACTAATGAATACTGACTCAAATCAATTTCATTTTTTGGTTATGCATTATAGGTGTCTGCAGGACGCTTCCTGTCGATTTTGGTCCAGCTTGCCAATTCAATATGGCCACCATGGTGGCCAAATTGAATTTGGTTTCCATCCAATTACTACTAATGCTGACTCAAATCAATTTTTTTTTTTTGGGATGCATTATTGGTGTCTAGAGGAAGCTTCCTTTTGATTTGGTTATGCCCCTGAGAGACTTATCGGTACGTACCCTTTTATGACACCTTCGGGGGCAAATGCCACACTTTGCTTTGCTCTTTTTAAAAAATATTGTGTTAGGTAAAGGGTTAATCACCTCCGACTAATAGAGGAGAGATAAATCACCAATACTAATTTACTCTTAGGAAAGAAATAATTCAATACTGGGGAGACATTTTTCTGAACTAGCCATTTGTGTTGGTGAAAAGATATTGAACCCACCAAGTGAATTTGTTGATGGTCAGATGAAAATATATTCTGTTGCTTAATTCACACTGATCTTGACTGCAAGTCTATAATACATGTTACCAAATTCTCCATCTTATCCTGACATGTTACCCAATCTGTTTGAGATACATTCTGTAAAGAAAAGAGAAAAATGTATGGAACTAATTTTTGTAAACCACACTCACTCCCACAAACAAACAAGAACATCTGTAAAAACTAGAGGTGCGACTGTCCCATATGCATGCGTTCATTCCCCCTGCCACCATGATTATTCTAGATAAAAAGGGGTGTACTTCTGGCCAAAAAAGTCTGATCAAAACTATAATTGCAGATGCACTGGTTCCCTGAAGGTAGAAAACTTCAATACCAAGTTTCAAAGGAATTGGCCCATAAACATCTCAGAAAAGCTCCGGACAAAATTCTTGCCTACTTTTTCAAGTCGAAAAGGGGCATAATTGTGGCAAAATAATCCGACCGAACTATAATCGCAGATGCACATGTTCCCATGCTGGTGAACATTTCAGGGACCAGCCTAGGGGGAAATTTTAGGGAGACTCCATGTCTCCCTCCAGAAAAAGTAGGGAGACTGCAGAGTCATGTAGGGAGACTTAAAAGGCAAGTGGGGAAAATTAAGAATATTCATGTACCACCCCCGCCGCCCTTTCATATTTTCAATTTGTGATCCTCCATTAATGTCCCAATAATCCAGGTCCAGTTGTCTATGAGGCATCTATGCCAGGTTAAAAAATCACAAAGTAATTATTGACTGAAAATCCCCCACTGCTACCCTCTCCTTCATGACCCCCTCCCCTCTTCTTCATGCCAATCCCCCAGCACCCTCCTGTGGTTGCCTTTCACCAAAGTCTACTAAGCTAATAATTTCCTAAGTCTGAAAGTGTGAACAGGACCAGATGTAAGAAGGTTGCTTGGGAGGTACTTTGTTAGTTAATAAACAAAATACATTCTGGAGTCGAGTATTTTGTAAAAGAAATGTCATTCCGCATCATTTTTATGGCATTCTGGTGTCATTCCGCGTCATTTCGTGTCATTCCGTTGTTTAGGAGGACCCTTTTTCAAGATCGTCTACATGCACTCTTGTGTCCTGTACAAAGCTTTTCTTGTCATCACTAAAGCTTTTTTCATGTGTTTCAATTCCATTCATACGGTGGCTGATTTAGGACACTCAAATATTTATTTTTATCTCGTTATAACGAGATACGATCTCGTTATAACGAGAAAACATCTCGTTATAACGATATAACGAGAAAACATCTCGTTATAACGAGAAAGTATCTCATTATAACGAGAAAAAGATCTCATTATAACGAGAAAGTATCTCATTATAACGAGAAAAGATCTCGTTATCTCATTATAACGAGATAGTATCTCGTTATAACGAGAAAAGATCTCGTTATAACAAGAAAACATCTCGTTATCTTGAGATAAAATCACGTGACTCTGATGACATGAAACATATAGCCCCACCACCAAAACAGTTTATATATCTCGCGGGTGTTTTCAATATTCTGGATGTAATACATGGGAAAAACACCTACCCACCCCCACCCCCAAGCATCCCAACCATGCCCGTGAAATACCGCTTCTCTCCCTCGCACATGTTGGCAACGATAATTACGATAAGCGCATATAACTCTCATACCAATAAACACAGAAAATGAGATGGAATTCACACAAACAAATGAAACAACTATAGCGTAATAAACTCGCTGCCCCCCCCCCCCCCCCCGCCCCACACCGTATGTGGAACACTTTTTCGACACACGGCACTCAAAACACGACTATAGCCTCAGCCCCAAAACAGTGTACACATCTTACGCGTGTGTTTAATACTGTGGATGTAATACACAGGAAACACTCCTACCCCTCTCCTTCCCAAAGCATCCCACCAATGCCCGCGAAATATCTCCCCTCCCCCTCGCACATGTTGTAAAAGATAATTACGACAAGTGTATTTAACGCTCATACTAATAGAACAAGGACAGGGATGTGAGAAGGTAAAAATATTGGGAGAGGGGTATCAAGGCGGAGATCCATGCAAAAGGGACGCCCATTGTGCTGGCAGTAGCATGATTCGAGTCGCGCAGTGGCGAGGCGGGAAGAGCACCAGATGTGGTATCCCCTTCTCGTTGGCGAGGTCCGGGGGCCTTTCATTGGGAAAATTTCGAAAAATTATTTGAAAACTATGAGGGCCAAAACTCGCATTCTCAGTGATTCTGAGGCCGCTGTGACACTACCAATTCGAATTCTCTGGTCGTTTCGTAATTAGGCGCGCTTCTGAATTTATCCGCTTGGTTAACTTTCTTCGTTTGTGTTTTGGACTGACTTCAAACATCTCCACGAGTTTAATCGGGACCATAGGTTAATATTTTGTTTTATTGAAGAGGTGGGGTGGGGGTGGTAAATACCCCGTACCGCCCCCCCCCCCCTTATCCGCTTTTAACGCCACTGAGAAAGGATGAAAAACAGAAAGTAAGATGGAATTTTCACAGACAAATTAAACAACTATGTCCTTATAAACTTACTGCCCCCCCCCCCCCCCACCAACACACACAAGGAGAGATTTATTTATTATCGACGCTTTCAACAGCCAGGGGCATGTCATGTAGGGTAGTTCCCTTGGTGGAGGAAGAACCGGAGACAACCACTGAGCAGCGGCGAGCAACCGCCAAGTTTTCCAACAAACTAACCCGACAGAATTACGAGTAAAAACGGTTGAAGGCACGTGTACCATCGACGTGCAGTACGCCCTAGCACATAATGCCACCGTGACCCCACGTCAGGCCACATGGACAATTGGGATTAAGTGTCTTGCCTAAAGACACAATGCGGGTCAGAATCGAACCGTCGATCTCTATGTTTCAAGCCCGATACTCTAACAAATGAGCTACCGCGCTCTCATAATTATATAGCAGGTAGCTGTACATGTTTGTCGTGGGAACACATTATGGCGTCATTAACCTTTTACCAAACGCAAGTTGAAGACAACAGTAGGTCCACAATTATTTTTACACAAAAAAAAATAAATGAAATCAATTTTTTTTCTTCCAAACTAAGCGGCTTATGACACTCATTTGAACGAGCTCGTCGAGCTCTTTTCGATGTGATATCATAAACTATGGTTTGGGAGAAAACATTATGAACATAAATTATAAGTGGCCAATTTTGTAATACACGGACGGTTTGTGTCGCTGCGGTGGGTAAAGGGTTATCATGATTAGGCCAATATATACGGTATACCGATAACTTGTGCACTTATTAGAAATAGAATTAAATGGTGTCAATAGTATAACAATAATGCAATGCATGAATACTGAAGCTCTAGAAAATTGTTTTTTACTGTGTAGAGCTAGGATCCCAAATTGTGTGTGTGTTGGGGGGGCAGTAATATCGCTAGGGTCGAGAACGACATACCACGGGCATGTCTCGAGGTTTGAGGCAGGGGACGGAGAGTTTGGGAGGTACGCCCTCCCGTTGGTGGGGTCCGGGGTTAATTTTTTTTTAAATTATAAAGCTCTGGGGCCCATTCTGGGCATCTTGAGAGAAGGGAGGTTTGGGAATTATAAGAGGCAGTTTGATTTGTGTGTGTGTGTGTGTGTGTGTGTGTGTGTGTGTGTGGGGGGGGGGGGGGGGGGGGGGGGTCAATGTTATTGGATGGGGTGTCCCCCCTCCCACCCACCCACCCCACCCCCCTCCCCCTGCCACTTCAGCACTAAGTTTTTCAATAAACTTCTCATTTTGTTCACTGACAGATTGAGCTGAACACGGAATATGAAGCATGACGACTATAGTCATCACTGGTATAGGGAATTTATTTAATTATTTATTGGTGTTTAAAGTCACTTTTGTGAAGCTATATACTGTCGTCTTCAACTTGCGTTAGAACTCTATATGTAACTCAAATTCTGCCGGGTTAGTAAGTTGGAGAGTTCGACGGTTGCTCGCCGCTGCTCAGTGGTTCTCTCTGATTCTTCGGTTCTTCCTCCACCCGTAGAACTACATTACATGACATGACCCTGGCTGCTGAAAGAGTCGTCAAATTCCAATAAATATATAAATAAATAGATAAATAAATAAATCTCTCCTTGTGTGTGGAGGGAAGGGTGTGGGGAGGGGTGGCAGTAAGTTTATTACGCTTTTGTTGTTTAATTTGTCTGTGTGAATTCCATCTCATTTTTCTGTTTTCCATCCTTTCTCAGTGGCGTTAAACCAGGGGGGGGGAGGGGATAGGGGGATATTTACCACCCCCCCCCCCCAAAAAAAAAACAAAAACAAAAAAATCAAAAAATTATTAACCCATGGTCCCGATTAAACTCGTGGAGATGTTTGAAGTCAGTCCAAAACAAAACACAAACGAAGAGGTTGACCAAACGGATAAATTCAGAAGCGCGCCTATTTACGAAACGAGCAGAGAATTTGAACTGGTAGTGTCATAGCGGCCTCAGAATCACTGAGAACGCGAGTTTTGGCCCTCATATTTTTCAAAATTTTCCCAGGGAAGGGTCCCCGGACCCAGCCAATGAGAAGGGGATACCACATCTGGTGCTTTCCCGCACCTCGCCACTGCGCGACTCGAATCATGCTACTGTCAGCACAATGGGCGCCCCTTTTGCATGGATCTCCGTCTTGATACCCCTCTCCCAATATTTTTACCTTCTCACGTCCCTGTCCTTGTTTTGCGCGTTAAATACACTTGTCGTAATTATCTTTTACAGCATGTGCGAGGGAGAGGGGAGGTATTTCGCGGGCATTGGTGGGATGCTTTGGGAAGGAGAGGGGTAGGAGTGTTTCCCGTGTATTACATCCACAGTATTAAACACACGCGTAAGATACGTACACTGTTTTGGGGTTGAGACTACAGTCGTGTTTTGAGTGCCGTGTTTCGAAAAAGTGTTTCACACACGGTGTGGGGGAGGGGCGGGGGGGGGGGGGGGTTCGGAGCGAGTTTATTACGCTATAGTTGTTTCATTTGTTTGTGTGAATTCCATCTCATTTTCTGTATTTATTGGTATGAGAGTTATATGCGCTTATCGTAATTATCGTTGACAACATGTGCGAGGAAGAGGAGCGGTATTTCATGGGCATGGTTGGGATGCTTGGGGGTGGGGGTGGGTAGGTGTTTTTCCCATGTATTACATCCAGAATATTGAAAACACTCGCGAGATATATAAACTGTTTTGGTGGTGGGGGCTATATGTTTCATGTCATCAGAGTCACATGATTTTATCTCGAGATAACGAGATGTTTTCTCGTTATAACGAGATCTTTTCTCGTTATAACGAGATAGTATCTCGTTATAACGAGATCTTTTCTCGTTATAACGAGATCTTTTCTCGTTATAACGAGATGTTTTCTCGTTATAACGAGATAGTATCTCATTATAACGAGATGTTTTCTCGTTGTAACGAGATCGTATCTCGTTATAACGAGATCGTATCTCGTTATAACGAGATAAACATAAATATTTGAGTGTCCTAAATCAGCCACCGTACATTCGAGTTTTTGTGGGAATAAACGGCCCAACAGTTAACAGTCGTCAGCAAAACGAAATAAAAATACTGTGTTATAAAATACATCCGTTGTGTATACATTTTCGGCATCCTAAGCAACATAACCTACTTTCAAACTGAGTTGTTTTGTTGAGTCGCGTAAGTCATCTATTTTCGTTTCGACATTTGAAGCTCCGACTGAAACGCAACAAAATAGAAATAAAAAAATCTGCCAAAAGAGACAATGGACAATTGATTGTCGTGTGAAATTGAAATGCCCATTTATCACACTCGAGCACATTCGATTTTTGAAAATAATCGTTTTCATGCAAAGCTCGCATCACTCAGTTTAGTTCAACTTCAGCGATCCGAACGTAGTGGCTACCCCTCGACGTTCAGATTCTTCCCATTCAATCCTATAGAAAAAGTTCCCATCAAGTTTTTATGGGAACTCAAAACTCGAAATTAGGAATATATATCAAGCTTTCGCCCTTATTACCGGCTGCAATCGACAGTACACGTATTTCCTTACATTTCGGCAGAGTTTATTAATCCAAACTAGGTTTTATCCTTTAATTGTCGTCATTTGTGTACTCGTGAGGCGGCGACGGAGATTTCAAAATCGGCCATGTTTTGGTTTAAATATAAAACAGTAAAAACAATAACCCGGTAATGGCGCCGAAACGAATTGACCTTTTCATCGATGCGGAATAGGAAATTCGATCGCAATTTTTCGATCGAAAAGGTCTATTCGTTTCGGCACCATTACCGGATTATTGTTTTTACTCTTTTATATTTAAATCAAAACATGGCCGATTTTGAAATCTCCGTCGCCGCCTCACGAGTACACAAATGACGACAATTAAAGGATAAAACCTAGTTTGGATTAATAAACTCTGCCGAAATGTAAGGAAATACGTGTACTGTCGATTGCAGCCGGTAATAAGGGCGAAAGCTTGATATATATTCCTAATTTCGAGTTTTGAGTTCCCATAAAAACTTGATGGGAACTTTTTCTATAGGATTGAATGGGAAGAATCTGAATGTAGAGGGGTAGCCACTACGTTCAGATCGCTGAACTACACTCAGTTCAGCCTTTCCTCATTTTGGCCAATTTTTAGAGGGCGACTTGTAATCGCCCCGACTATTTTTCTAGGCGACTTTGGGCTTAGAAGGGCGACATAATCGCCCTAGTCACCCTCACGGCTGGTCCCTGGAACATTCATACCAAGTTTCAAGCAGATTGGTCCATAAATGTCCGAGAAAATCTCCGGACAAAATTATGTCTATGGAAGGACTGGTGGACAGATGGATGGACAGACAAGATGATTCCAGTATACCGCCCCCCCCCCCCCCCTCCAACCCATTGCAGGAGGGTATAAAAAACAAAAGGCTGAAGTGCTCTCCTTGAATAGAACACAATATAAACAGAGTCCAAGAATGAATCAACTTTAAGCAATCCATCTCCATAGGATACACTGTTAATCCTAGAGCCCCTCAGGAGTGACTAAAATAGTCCAAGCAACATGCCTTTTCTTCAGTTGATCATAATGTAAAAGTGGAGCTCCCCTATGATACAACCTATGTGGATTAATCTTAGTTACACACCTCCAGAGGAGGCTGAATACAAAATTTCTAATTCTTCAGCTACATGGCCAATTCTGGCCCCCATAGGGTGCCCAAATATTAACCCATGCTCTCGATTTGAACAAAGTTGACCCCCCCCCCCCCACCCCAGAGATGTAGTATTCCAAATATGGTCATTGAACCTGACTCCCCTAGAAATGTTGTAAACAAATATGAAAGTATTCTGACTGGTGGTTCTGAAGAAGATTTTTAAAGAATATTCCCCATATTGCCGTAAGTTGAAAATTTGGGCTCCTGTATTGAGCCCAAATATGAACCAATGGGCTTCATTTTAACAAACTTGTATCTGACCCCCTCTCCCCGGATGATGTAATCATGTATACCAAATATCAAAAGATTCTGACCACTGACCATTGATTCTGGAGAAAAGAATTTTTTTTACTCGCTTCTACTGGTCCTAAGGATGCTTCATACCAAATAACAGTTTTCGGTTTCGTGTTGTTTGGGAAATATGGGCGTTTGAAAATATTTTTATTTTTATTTCCTGAGGTTCCCATGAGGATGCCGAAATTTTTTTTTTTTGCATGATTCAAGTACTTATGACCCCCATAATACCACATACCAAATTTGGTTCAAATCGGACCATTGGTTCAGAAAATAGAAATTTTGGGTGGGGCCAAAAATCTTACCCTCTCCCATTACAAAGCCAAATATTGCTTCACAAACTCTATTTGAATAAACTTGATTATACACCTCAAAAGGAAGCTCAATAACAAATATCAAGTCATTGTACCCACTGGTTCAGGAAAAGAAGATTTTAAAAATATTTTGGAGCATTTTTCCCGACCCCCTCCTTATGGAGCTGGGCATGTTGAGTTAAACAAAAATGCAATGCCCCTTTGGGACCATCATTCACACAAATTTGTTCTATTACAAATTATTGGAGAGCGCCTGTTGGCACTCTCCAATAATTTGTAATGGAGCAATTTTGGATGAACAAATTCAGACCACAATGAATCTAGCCCTCAGTCAGTTAAATAAATATTTATTTTGTACATACATATGAGTCACGAGAATTGTGCCGCATTTCGTGAAGAGAATAACAATACTGTGTCAATGTATACAACATATTGCATGGCAAATCGCGATGTGATACCATTAAAATCACACCCTATGATAGTTTGAAATTATACATTTTGAATTTTGCCTCTGAAATAACAAGAGCTGGACTTTCGTCCGGTGCATACCCCCACGTGGTGTACCGCCTAGTGTGGGCATACCTCTGACCAACAAATATCATTTATGAATATTTTCGTATGGACTGATGGACAGATGCACAGATGGATGGACGCAATCCAGTATACCCCCCCCCCCCCCCCCACCCCTTCAAAAGTTTTCAACAATTTCTACGTCAAAAGGTATGGTAAATTGTTTGGTGTTTGGAAGTTTTATGCAATGAAGCAGAAGCCTTTGTCATAGGCAAACTGCATGCCATATTTCACTGAAATCTGATAACCCCAATCCAGTATGCACCCCCCTCCCCCTCCCATTTTCTTCAAAAGTTTTCAACAATTTCCAAGTCAAAAGGTATGGTAAATTGTTTGGTGTTTGGAAGTTTTATGCAATGAGGCAGAAGCCTTTGTCATAGGCAAACTGCATGCCATATTTCACCAAAATCCAATAACCCATACCTGAGATACAGGCTGAACAGACACATAATGTCTATTTCCTACAATTTCTAAGTCAAAAAAGGGGGATAACTCTAAAAAGGAGAATGTGAGAAATACCGTTGAATCCTTTTTTTAAAGCCAATACCATAAGCAGTGTTCATGGCAAATTTCATTGCAATAGAACATTTGATACCCGAGATGCAGGCTGAACAGACAAAATTTGGCTCGGACGGACACAATTTCTAAGTGAACAATTAATAAAAAAAAAAAAATAACTAGTGTGGGCATACCTATGACCAACAAATATTATAAAAAATAATAATTTACTTAAGTTATGAATACTTTCGGATGGACTCACACACGGACGCACGGATGGACGGACGGACAGATGGATGCACGGACGCATGTGATCCAGTATACCCCCATTTTCTTCGAAAGTGGGGGTATAAATATGACGAACGTGGGCCAAATAAACGAAGGTGCTGCTGCCTGAGAATCAAGATTAATTTTCTTTAGCCTTACCATCCAAGTTTACAAAAGCAAAACTCGGAGTCGTGCCCTGCTGCACACAAAATGTTGTTATAATTTTGAAAGTCAACGGATCAACTAATGAATTCAAATTATGGTGCAATTTTCATACAAAGAACAATTGTTACAAATGTGAAATTCTCAACCACAGAACATTGCATGCTTCCTGCTTGCTAGACACATGCATGTTTGCTGTTGACTAGCAAGTGACTCATTAGTCACCAGCTTAGCTAGTTGCAAGCTTGCATTTTGATTTGGGATATGCCAGGCTTCTGTGGTGGAACAAATGCCTTCCCCACAGTGTGACGAGTGTCACAACTTCTGAATGTTGATGTGGAACATTCAATTGTGCTTGTCCTATATCACCAATGATTTAAGTTATAAAATTCCTTGTGGGTGTCCTAGGAAGTGAAGCAGTGCTTGTTTACTGTGGTAGACAAGCATTGTATTACCTATAAAATAGGACCTGGTACCCAAAGCCAGGTCCTCTAAACTAGGTAGCATATATATTAACGATTGGCTAAACCTGCCTTTATACTTGTGTTGCATCACAATTTAGTTAAAGTAGTCCAAACCTGTCCCACAGCCCAGGCCTGGCATTCTGAAAAATGCAGAGGGGTAAAAAATCGCTCTCCTCAATCAGCTTAGGAGAGCAATTAGCTTTACACAGCATTTTAAGTATCCAATTGAACGAACTCATTGAAACTGAAACCAACAGACTACATCAGTGATTTTATTAACTTTACTAAGGTAAAGCGAAATCTCTTAGACATCTAGATGTCTCACTCAACAACCGAACACACACTTGACAAGACCTCTGTGTGTACCCAGACCTGTTGTCCCCAAAAGTCATACGCCTACCACTACCACCTTCAACCCCTCAAGGGGGGTTGAAGGTGGTAGTGGTAGGCGTATGATTTTCTTGGACAACAGGTCTGCTTGTTCTACAGTCACATCCTAGTGCAAGTGCTTCAAGTGACAGGATAGTAGTAATGGTAGTATATTATAGTGTCAATATTCCTTGAATAATTACCCCTCAAACTGTGATGTCAGTTGTTGAACTTGAAACTGACAGAAAAAAAATATTGCTGTGACCCATTTTGCTTCAAATGATTGCAACTGTGTTTGGGTATAGTTGCAGCCATTACCTTTTACCACAAAACCACTTTCAAAATGAAATTACGTGATGTTATGTGACTTCGAAGTTAAATTACATTTTTGCTTTACAACAAAAATTTAATGCGACCATAATACATGTAATCTCAATCATCCCAGACCAAAATATTTAGGAGGGCAATTTTTCGCTCTCCTTAATTCTTTCAGGAGGGCAGTAAGGAGAGCTAAAAAATCGCTCTCCTGAAATTGCCAAGCCTGACAGCCATTACATATATATGTTTTCGTTTCCTTGCCCCTTGGCTAATTTGTTTCCTTCTTATGGCACAGGGCAAGGAAACCAAAACGTATATAACTGCTTGTGGACTGTGGAGACAAGTTTGGGCTATAGCCAAAGATGTTGAAAGTGACCTTAAACACCAATAAAAATCAAATAATAAAATATAATGCTACGGTTGGAGTTCAATAAAATTTTAAAACACAAATGAAATTATGTCCTTATTTTCAAGGAAACTGTTATTCATGATTATTTCACCCATAACCCAATGCAAGGTCATCACCCACCAGCGCGATTTCCCAAAATCGCAATTCAAAATTCAAATTTTATTATTTTTCCAATTTTTGCCACCAAAACAAAGGCTAGCTTATGATCCCTCATTGCAATGCGGTTGTTCCCTATGTTCATGCCAACCGAAAATTTTTGGGGGGCAAATGGAATTTTTGTTCAGTGCCAAATGAATTTTTTGGTGCCAATTTAAAAATTTTAGTGCCAAATGGAATCTGATTATAAATGAGAACAAATTAACTGGGTAACCTCCTTTCAGTGCAACAAGGCGCCATTGGCAGTGTTAACCCTTTACCCAACGCAGACGATATCAAAATTTATTATTTTAAATATCATTTTTAAAATTTTTTCAAAAATTTTCAACAAAACCATATCATGTGACCCCTCGTTGGAATGAGCTCGACGAGCTCGTTCCAACGAGGGGTCACATGATATGGTTTTGTTGAAATTTTTTGAAAATAATATTTTTTCAACTGCTGAATTTGTATATTACGCGGGCGGATGCGGCCAATTTGCTGGGTAAAGGGTTAAGCAGGGCTTATATTTCATCTAAATTTGGGAGAATCCATTCAGATTCTGGCAAAAATGGTTGTGAGAATCCATACCTGGTGTGAGTGTCCTAGGATCCCATGGCTACCTCCCCACCCTCCCCCAAACTCACATCCTCATGGTTGAACCCCTCTTGTATACTGATAACACATTATCCCTTTACCCAACACAGCTTTCCAATTTTGAAAATTTAAACTGAATTCGATAATTTTTTAAAAAAATAAACAATATTTATCAATAAAACCTTACAAATATGGATGCCATTGGAATCAACTCATTGAGCCGGTTCCAATGACATCCATATTTGTACAATTTTATTGACAAAGTGTCAGGATATTCCAGGTCATGTGTTAGCCTTGTATTGCTTAATTTGCAGCTACTATGTTAGGTAAAGGGTTAAATTGACTCAATTCTTTTTACGTGGATCCTAGCAGAGGTGCAGCAAGAATCAAGATGGATTCTCGATGACACTTGCGCCAATCTTTGCGAGAATGAATTCTTAGATTCTCGCCGAAATATAAGCCCTGCTAAAGTATTGCAGATGGCGTCTTGTTTCACTCAAAGTACAATATTTTAATTAATATTACCTGGCTCTTATAGGTATTTTAGTAGCAAAAAATTTAATGAATTACTGTTATAGGAAATAAATAGAAATAATGGGTTCTCCTAAATACCAGAACCCCCCAGAACCCCATTTTAAATTACACAGTTTACACTTGCAGAAACTTTCGCACTTCTTGGGGAGGAAATATTTTTTTTCCTGCAAGATTTATGCTTTGCAAAATTTGCAATACAAAATTTAATTCATTCTCAAAGTGGCCTTCGGCTGGGTGGTTTGGGGGAGTGAGGTTGGTTTCTAGTTTTTAGTTTTTTTATACGCCCGTTTGTAAAAACAGTTGTATTATGTAAATGTTCTGAATGTCTGCTGGCTGGCTGTCTGTTTCTCTGTCCATCTGTCTGTATGTCCATAAACAATTGGTTTCCAATTATTTTTACATGAGTTATTCCCCTTTTTTGACTTAGAATGTGATCTTTTATTAACATTTCTTGTTTCCGACCGATAACTCCAGTTTGGATTATTTGATCTCAACGAAAGTCGGTACGTGTATTACCCAAAGAGTAATACAGGCCAAGTTTGATTATGGGGTCTGTCCAATTATTTTTACATGAGTTATGGACCTTTTCGACTTAGAAATTTCTCATTACCATCAACATTTTGGTTTCCAATGATAAATTGAGTTTGGATTCATACATCAGGACCAAACTTGCTTTCTGCCTCAGTTAATGAGTTATATCAAAATGAAGGTTAAGTTCAAATTGGGGCATGGTCTGATGATTTTTACAAGAGTTATGGGGCTTTTCGACTTGGAAATTTGCATATTTCAATCAACATTTTTTCAGAACTTTGTTTCTGGCATAACTCGAACAATATTTGACAGATATCAGTTCTTTTTTTTTTGTGTAAGTCTCTACAGAAACAATATCTACGTCAAGTTCGATGACAAACCATATCCGATGAAAATGATGGGAGTCATTGCCCTTTGTTAATAAATGATGTGTAATGCTTGTTTTAGGAAGAACTTAAACATTAGTAACCAAATATCAATTTTTGGGGATATATATCTCTTTGGGAACAATGTCTACCTCAAGTTTAATGACCACCGTTGTCTGATGGGTATTGCCCTGCAACCAACACCCCCCCCCCCCCCCCCCCCCCCTGTCATTTAAGGAATTTTTCCCAAGCTGCACTTTGAAGGTTTGGGAGTTATTACATGCAAAAAGAAATTCCAATAACACCCCCCACCCCCGAGTGGGTGGGGGGGGGGAGGGGGGGGGGGGGGGGGGGGTCATTCAAGTATTTTTTTTTCTATGATGCAAAAAAGAAAATTGGCTCCTTCAACACCACCACTCTCCGGCATGTCATTTAGGCATTTTTCCCAAACTGCATTTTGATGGATTGGGGGTTATTACATACAAAAGAAAAAAAATTACTCTTATAACCCAACCTCCCCCACCCCCAGTGTCATTTACTGACATTTAGGTATTTTTTTCTTTGCCCCAAAATGCATATTTTTTTTCTTTTCTCCAAAATTCATTTCGAATGATACAGCTTTTGGCGATGCAGGCCATTTGGAGTGATTGCATACAGAAAAAAAATTGACTCATATAACCCCCTCCCCCCCCCCCCCCCCCTACCAGTTAGGCATTTTTTTTTCACTCCAAAATGCATTTTGAAGGATTTAGCGCTTGGCAATGCAGGCCGTTTGTTGGAAACAGTGGTTATGTACAATTTGAAAAAGTTTAACGGGCATATGATGCACCAGGCATAGCCCTTGTTCTCCTCCTAAATACCAGAAACCTCCCAGTACTGCACATAATTTGGAAGCATGGTCGCTCAGAAGGTAGAGATGCAGGCTGAAAGCCGATAGGTACACGGTTCGTATCCCACCCGCGGCAACCGCGTTGCGTCCTTGGGCAAGACACTTAATCCCACTTGCCCACGTGGGGGCACGGTGTTCTTATGTACAAAGGCGACTGCACGTCGATGGTGCGCTTGTCTTCAACCAATGCTATGCTAACCCTACTGACTTGAGTGGAGTTAGTACGTTGGGAAGCCTGACAGTTGCTCGGTGGTTCTCTCCGGGTATTCCGGCATCCTCCACCCGAGAAACTGTCCGGCACGAGTTGACCCTCGCTGTCGAAAGTGTCGTTAAACCCCAATAAATAAATAAATACTGCACAGAATTGACCCAAAGCGCCCTCAAATAACAGTGGTTAGGAATGAAAATGTTGATCTCAATGAGCTTAATTTGAATCTGACCTACCTGCTTTTGTTTAACAACGGCGAATTTACAAATCGGCAGAGAACACTTACTTAAAAGAAAAATAGCTTATACGAAGCCAAACAGGGTTATGGTCTTAAAACATTAATTGCAGTGTGTATAAAAACATATCGCCTGTCTGCTGTTGTCACCACAGGGGTCTGGAAACGTTATTTTAGTGATTTAAGGTATATATGTTTAAAAAAGGAGAAAGGGTAACAACAGGCGAAATTGGGAAACTTCAACCAAGTGTCGACAAGTTTAAAAAATTATTAGATCTCGATGTACTTGGTTCCTGGCACATACCAGTTCTATTCTATATACATTTCCCTATTACTTAAAACAAATTTTGTTGAAATATCTTCAGTATTACTAGAGATATTCAATAAAATGTTAGCAAAAAGAATGCTATTTTCTGATTTGTAAATAAGGTTGTCCAAACGAATCCCGAATTTTTTCACACAAATCAGTGATATAAATGCACATATAGACATTGACCTACGCTTCACTGTGGCTCTTTGTGTACCTTTTTGAACACTTTCAACGACTGCCCAACACCAGTCGCCTATCTATACTCTGGGGAGATATTTTTTCAACATTTGCAGGTTTTTCAGCCTTCTTCCTCGTAATCATCGCCATATTTTAACAACTCCGCTCAGAATAGAAGCGAACTTGAAAGCCTTACCGCGATTGGTTACAAGTGAACTGAGATCAGTGACCTCAAT